>SNQN01011124.1:3504-19894 GCA_008642245.1 Bassia scoparia | reverse complement strand
CAAGAGCTCGGAGTATAAGTTTTAGGGCCACATTGCCTTCCACTGTTATCTACCAATTGGAGTGGTTGAATGCGATAAATTTTTGCGAATGGTTTTGGTTCTTTCACCACGCTTCCTTACACGTTGGGGGACGAACCTGTGCTTGGATTGGACGACTGTTGAAAAGAGAGTATCTCTTTGACAATGCCTTATTCCTTATGTACTGTGTTCGCCCTCTATTTGCAGTACTAATTAAAGAGAGTGCTTGATAATATAGAGTATAATCACTGTATTCCTGTGTCACATAGTAAAATAGGTTTATTTTCTTGAAGCAGTAGTGAGTTGATGGATAAAGTCTTATTCTTTGATTACAGCCTACATGAGACAAGAATCGTATAAACGAAAACGCTACTGAGTACCGCAAAGTGACAACAATGGTCAAGATAGGTGAGAGACAGTGTGTGAACCCCTTGACCTCAACCGATATCCTTTGCGAGTGGGACTTGTGATCGGGTGTTGGGTGTTTTCCATGGTGGGCGGTATCAAGTTAGAATGGATGGACATCGGATGAAAGAGTGACGTGGTGCTTGACTATATAAAGCATGAGGGGTCCGGCAGGAGGCGTGAGTGACTTACTAAACTTCACCGCTGTCCGTCTATCAGATCAGATGGTAAGGAATAACAAGTCATACGAACACCCAGATGCCGGATTCGACACTGCGCGAGCCGCCTCCAAATCAACGTCTCCACTATGTTATGGAACGTTCCTGAAAGTAGTTGGAGGGGGACTTTTCCCATTGGACCAGTACCTAGAATTGTGAGATGTTTAGGATCTGCCTTGACATGGATATCTGTATTCCATCAGAATTCAGGAAAGAACTCAACTAACTAAGCGTTTAATGACAAGAAACTGAGAGTACAGAGGGAGAACAAAATCGCGACGGGCTCTGCTGATCCTACTATCTCCCAATCTCCCAGGACACATGGGAGGGGGAGTCGTACTTGATGAGCGAAACCTCCTGGAGTCGAACGATCGCCCTTATTTTCCTAAACATACTAAGGCGTAGACATCATTGAGGACTTAGAAAGAACTCATGATCGACAGAGTACGAATGGACGAGACTTGACACCACGGACTAGCATTTATACAAAACCGACATTCCCTTTCGTACGACACAATTTACCAGACTAGCAAGTCAGATCGGCCCAATCAGACTGAGCGAGATCTAACTACGAGAAAGGAAATCAACACAGACCCATGACACAGACGAAAGACACCAACAGCCCAAACTGGAATGAGAAGAATTTGAGGAGACTTATGATTTGAAGCAGCAGTAGGCACGCAGTGCAGTGTAATAAAGAGAACGCAAGTGTAATACTGTTGAAGAATCGAGATACGAAGGAATGCAAGTGCAAGTGGGAATGGACAAAGAGAAGAAAGATTGACATACTTTATATCTTAGGTTTACATGCAGGAACCGCGCTGGACCCATTTTATTATAATCAGCAACTAATGTGAATGATAACTGACAATAAAGTTTAAATAAATAAGCACACGAGCATTATTTTGTCTTATCAATTATCTCTCTAAATTGTGTTGTAGTTGTTCTTATTCTGCTTTTGAATTACATTGAAGCAAAGGGAATGGGGGGAATATTATTAATGGTCGCCATTTCCAGGCACTTTAAATGAAAGTTTGTCGCTTCGATCCGTATAGCCAAGTGTGGAAATCAGGCCTCTGTCGTAGTTCACACTTGCGATATTGCGGGTGAGTAATGGTGTAAGTTGCTCAATGCTTTGTAGCATTTAAATGCAATAATCTTAATTGGTAACCATTGTTGAATGAGCCTTCTGCAAAGCGTCGCATTACATGACCGTACTTCATATCCATGTACGGTGCAGAGATACAGGATCGGTCATCGTTCCTGCGACGGAAGGAAACAGCTACCACATGTCCAGATAAGAAATAGGTCTCGACTACCGGGAAGAGACCATTGGTCCCGCCGTTCGGGTCGTCCGAGTACTTTGCTCTACACGGAGGTCTCAAACACCAATTTCATCAAATCAGCACATTGAACAACCAGTAAGTCACATGCTCAGGCAATGGGTGTCACGAGAAAGTGTCTCAACCCCACCTCTTGTTGAACATGCCTTGTGACCTTTGTTGATTTTAGATCGCCATCACTATCTGTAGTGCTTAGAAGAGCGGACGAGATGGTTACCTTTCCCGATCCTCGAGAGAGTGGTGAGTATATCGCATCAATCTTAGCTAACACGGACCACTCGGCTCTGGCTCGATGTAACTTTATGCTTCTGGAGCAGGAGGACGCCGAGCGATGGACACCTCCAATTCTAAGGGAGTTTTGCCAATGTGCCTCTGTCCACTAACCTGAGTCGACGTATAGGGGTGTTATCGTGGAGCGTCCGCAATTGAAGTTCGATCTACTCCCATAGACGCACACAATGAGCCTTGGTGAGTTGGTCCAATATCTCTATCACGGTTTCCAAGTCAATCTTTTTGCGCGATCGATCGTCTTTATCCTTGGTGATATTGGCTCGCCGCTCTCATGTGCACTTCTTACAGCTCTTTGCGCTCTTTTGCGTGCCCGATTACAGCTGGAGGTGACCCAGGATGATTCTGAATCTTGGACCTCTCTGTGCGATCCTAAGATCCGGACAAACGCCGTACCCTTTTGTGGAAGTGATGTCCATTGTCCTCTAGCTCATAGATTTCATTGGCAGGCCAAGCGACAAACAATTATCAGATCCTCAATGACGTTATGCCAAAGTGTTAGTCTTAGAAGGTATGTCATTAGGAAGGCATCCTCCACCCTATTTTGTAGAAATATAGATCGAATCGGCGACAAGATGAATTCATCCCCCTGCTCCTGAGGGTACTTTCCAGATTATGTCGTATGCATTTGTTGCTGGGTTGAGCAGGCCCCGATGTGAGAAAATGGAAGAGAGGAAGTGAAAAGTCATATACTAAGGAATTGGGGGTACTACTGTCTAGGCAGGGTGGCATCTTAGTTTTATATTGAGCACCGCTTGATCAACACACCTCTTAGACAAAGTCGTAAAGACATCCCTTTTCCATGTGAGTAAAGCCATATATTTAACCAAGGTAAATGATTTTACTGCTTGCAAGACATTGTTGCCATTTCGGACCGTCACGCATTCAGGACGTTGCCAGTCATACCACGGCTGTTGGCTGAAAGAATAGTATAAGCGTTACTATCAAGCTGATCGTTTTCTGGAATTCTTAGAGTTAAGTTCTTAAAATGAGTCATGTTAGACTGATATTTGATTCGACACCTGGATGGTATACGGAAGCCATTTGTGCAATTTCCCTATTCGTGGCTACGTATCATAAGTTTTGCATGCCAATCCGCGCTTTAGTGCTGTCGCGTGGGTAGCTATTCTTCGATGTAAACTATGGAGCGGTTATTCAATCTGCTTTTCAAGCACAATTTACAGAATATGTGATAACCACCAGGTCATTTCCTCACTTTGACGGAATAGTACTCTTAATGGAGCTTACTTTATTCATGCTTACCTAGATGCGCTATGAGCATGAGCTGGGAGCTTGGCAAATTTGAGCCTTTTCGATACTCACGGTGGGGTGGAAATTAAATGGGATTGGGGATCCGCCGCGACACTCAGTTATGTACGGAGTCGTTTTATAGAAAACGTCCTGCAAATTGGATTGTCGTACTCGGGCGTGATGGCAAGTAATATCAAACTTTTTTTCCTCTATCTCTTTGTATCAATCGGGCAATATGAGCTTTCTAGAAGTGCTTGATACAGGGTGCAAACCACTTCCCTGTCCTGCACTAAGTTACCAATAGTTTAATTGATATTAAACCATATTGCGCAGAGATTCTGATGACTTTGATACAATAGTGAAGAGCCCCAGCAGATATAGCTCTCCAACTTGTCGCAACTCGCGAGTGCCCAATGAGCTCGATCCTACACTTTTTCCATAGCTCAGGCTCATCATATATCTTGGCAGCGTGTTTGTGACAGGCAATCCACTCGAGAAGTCAATATGCTTTACTAAGATCATCGGCAGTGTTCTCTATCTCTGGCTGATAATACCAATAGTTATGACCTCACGCCTGCATTTGTTATATCTCTGTTTTATTGGTATTTGAAGATTCCATCCATCAAGAGTATTAAATCCAAGTCTCCGTCTCAGGAGTAATCATCAATAAGAATCTATCAGTAATCGGAGGTGGAAGATCAAAAGTTCTTCTGGATCTTGTCCTCCGGCGCTGAATGTGCTTAAGATTCACAAGGAAAACACGCTTTGCTCAGCTTGATGCCTTTGGGAACTCACCAGATAACTCTATAGAATACGAAACTCGATATAAAATCATAACCACGCACCATTCTTCACTCGAGCATCCACTCAACATGAGCGATGTTTATCCAGAAGAACGATTCAAATGGTCAGGCTTGAGAAGACGAAATGACTAGTTGTGGGTAAGCGGAAGATAGTGACTCCTAACCAACAAAGCAGGAACTTTTGGTTTCACCCAAAAACCAAACAAGAATCTGAGCAAAGCATGTAATGCAGCTTGGCTGGAAAGTACACTCATCTATCCAGTCAATTCGTAAGAAATCTTGTTTACTTCAAACGTAATAAATGCGCATTATCCTATCCGGTGGCTTCTTGTTACAGGGCGATATGGCTCCAGCAGCCTATGAGAGTGATGTTATGGAACGGTTAAGAGGCCGAGTTCGTAATGCTCTTTTGCAGCAACGACCGGGAAACTGGTGGTATATGTTGTACAAGAGAACGGAGACAGGTGATCGCGTAGGTGACTTCTTCAACCTTGGGATCAATATAGCTCTGTTGATATTCTCACATTACGTCCAAGACTGCCTCCCTCCCCTCAATGCCCCACTAATTCCCACCCCACGTTATGGTTTCATGCCCACTAAATTCAGATGAAGACAATAAAAAGACACAGAATGGTCTCAGACACCAATTACTGTGGATTGGAGAATCACAACATCCTGTAAGGTCTAGAGAGTATGTGGACACATGGACGTCACATCCGTGGCTGCAAAATTCTCGAGGGACTCTCCTTTTATCGCTTTGAAGTGTTATCCGAGGTGAGAGAAACATTTATGAGGTATTTGGATGATCTCGTTGCAAAGCGGGTATGTCTGATTTCTTCGGTTCTATGACCACAAATCACCCTGCTAACCGATTAATTTCCGTACTAATGCAGAATATCTTGTCCGCCATGATAGCTCAAACTTGCAGAATCGCCTTGTGTGGATATGATCTTCATTTGTTATTTGCGAAAGACCTTTCAGAAGATACTGATCTAAGAACGTGGACAGTTAGGTGATCAACTATGTGTTAGTCCTTCTATGAGGCTCTGCTATGCGACTGTCATCGCAAGTTTTTGGAACATATGCTATGAGTCAACCTTTACGCATCCATCCGTATAAAGTACACTCATAGTCAATGAGAGCAGAGCGGGTATGTGCGGCTGAGAACCGAGGTCTTGAGCTGCTGTTCAGAAGATACCTTAAAATCTCGGCAGCCGCGGGTTTTTTATAAGAACCGAACGGAACAACATGATGTTAGCAAAAAGCTCTCCTATCTGGATGAGATGGTGAAAGGTGTCTTCTGCCAAATACTATCGTATTGATACATGACCGTATACTAACTTATATAGATTACATTACTTATCCAATATGTTCCCATTAACTCATAAGAAAGGATAACTAGATGGACGTGTGATTTATTGCAAGGTCTGTATATTTCCTATCGAACGTATATGACTAGATCTGGTATGGGTACAAGCATCACAAATATGCTAATGCTTTGGCAGTAATCGTGTTTTGATTGCATGTATCTATAAGCGACCTAAATCAGATCGAGACATACAATAAGAGAGGAGTTTCACATCATTCGTGTACCATGAGCATCCTTCCATAGCCTTCGGCATAGACGGGACGTTGTCCTAGACAATATTGGACAAAACCGAAAACGTGATCCTATTAAGGATAAGTTGCAATGAAAACTAGTATGTGATACGAGAAGAGATGCGTCGTGACCTGCATTGTATCTAATCTTGCTTCTTTCTAATGTTGAGGAGTATGCAGAAACAAGGCTGAAGCTCGGTTGTCCAGAAAAGTCACACTGGATTGTAACTCCGAAAATTACATTTATCTATTTCAGGCGAAATACAGTGCGAAGACCCTTCTTTATCTATCTTATCATTTAGTTCTTTAGGTTCATGTACAAATTGCTAATAAAATTGCATAATGACATGCGACTCTACAACAGATTGTACTGCAATTAATATTATTGATATTCTTTGCTTAGGGATCTTCACCATTGCTCTATTATACAGTTCAGTGAGGCGACCGATATTTGTAACGATTTCATAGTTAAGTCGTTCGGACATAGAGTTAACACGCACGTAGTCACTCAAACGTACTCAACGGCGAAGGGAGAGAGAGTAACAGAGCTCACAATAAAGATGATAAGGCACACGATATTAGGCCATGAGTAACTGTTCCTATGGAAGTATATCAGAACTCACTTTTATCAGTTATTGGCATGGCTGACGGGTGTTTTTGTCTCTGAATAAAGATGCTGATATCAGGAAAGCAGTTGAGTCCAGAAGACGAGCATGACAAGGAAGACATATTAGATCAGGCAACCAATATATTCAGAAGAACAGTATAGGGGGAGTCCATAAGCAGGGAGAGGATTACTACTTAATGTGTTAATACCGTCAGCTGGGCATGTAAACATTAGCTGAACTCCCATCAATAAAAAACATTCAGAGGACTACCGGAACCAGACTCACACACTTCCCTACAGACGCAGATCTCCAAACATTGGTCCGCGTTCTTCTCAGTGTTGATAATTGAACTAGATGCGGGTCCTCCGAAGTAGTCCATTATCGCGCAGGAGCGGCGTATTGATAAGAGTCATAGTGATTCTTGGGACGCCATGCACATCCTTAGAAACAGTATTGAAGTAAGTGATATCGGTAGTAGTCAATTAGAGGACGTATATGACAGCTTAGTTGTTGAGGGTGAATCGAACAAGAGAGCTAATCGAGCTGACCACGCTGAATGAAATTTTCTATTGGAGGGGAATATAAAATAAGTTTTGTGGGTCGAATACACTGTATTCGCTATGGCACCAAGAGAGTAGAGTAATACGCGACATAGGGCCATCACTTTTGAAGAAATGGATTATGTCTATTAGTCAATAGGGTGTTAGAGGAATGATTAGTAGACAAGGTGTAATCCAGTTGCTAACACACGTGGCTTGCAGAATGACAAGTGCTCGATCATGGTTCTTGAGATTAAGGACCTGTGGGTGCTGGATTACGTATACTAGCACTAATTTCAACGCAAGGATACGATAGCAAAACAAGGATGTTTAAAGGCATCAATAGCTCGAAAAATATCCTCATATAAACAACATCGAACAAGGATGGAGGTAAGCTCAATGTAAGTAAGTAGGATTATCTACGAAAAGTTGGGCCAAAGAGGAGGCCTGCAGGAATTTATGTCAGGCTATGTACGACACGAATGAGATGGCGGACTTTAGTGCTTTGTTGCCTCGAATAGTTACAACTTATTTTAGTTGGACCGATGATATCCGGCTACGCGTGATTCCATACTTCGCACCTCACCAAAAACACTTTAAGCACAAGTAGCAAGCATACTCGGATCGGTACTAGTTGGGTTGTTCCCACTCGTAGATACTGCGTCATAAATATTATGCATTAAGGTAATCCATGCATGATTCGTCTCCAGTATGAAATAATTTAGCGAGGATTTACAGTTGACGGGGTATGAATTGAATAGTATTGACCAGATAGATGAGTAGCTTGCCCTTCGGTATGCGTATGTCAATAAAGGGGTGCGTTGACGAAGTACATGGCTAGTGTGAAAGGAAAATCGTTACAAATGACACAATAGGCCAGGTCAATTCGGGATCAACAGTTCACTTATGGTTGAAGCCCCAACAACAGTGTCAGTTTAAGAGAAAATGGAATACACAATAAATATAGGATCTCAGTGTCACGTTCAAACTGATAAGAGACAGGTTAAAGTTCAGGTTTGAGTAGGACATGTCAGTTGCAATTCATGTTGCGAGGCCCAAGTTTCAGTTCAGGTTCAGTTACATTATTGGACGGACGTTGAAAACACGCTTCATTTAGTAGCAACGTAATACAGGCTCAGATTCGATTTAAAAAACGGAAGTTCGTTCACGTTACAGTCTGCAGTTTTGGTTGGTAATCAGTCGTGTTCAGGTTCGAATTCAGTTATCGAACGAATCTTGTGACAGAGTCAGTGTTCGCAGCTTCAGTTTGGTTGGATATCGGGAGATTCGCAGTGTCAAATGTCCTCAAGTTTTGACCAAGTCGCGGTTCGAGATTCAAAGGGCTGCGGAGTTTGAGGACGATAGTTCGGGCTTCCAAGGTGTCAGGTTTTTTAAGAGCGCTGATTGAAAGCAGGGGGTTCAGTTTGGTCCAGGTGTGTCGAGTTTCCGAATGCGAGTTAAAACATAAAAAGTTGATAGTTTCAAGTTCAGTTTAGTTTTGGGTTTATTAACGCATGTGACAAGTTCAAATGTTCGGTTTGAACGCACAAAATCCAAATGTCAGTTCAGGTCGCAGTTGATTGGTTAGCTATGACGGATAGTTAGAACTCAATTCAAATTGCGCTGTTTCGTGATTCAAGTTCGGTTCGGTTCATGTTGATAACTTAGGTGTGTGTATATGAGGAACAAGATAAATGTCATTCCGGAGATGGTTTATGAGTATACTGTGGAGTGTAAATGTCAAGTTAATCATACTCTGATATAAAGATCAAGAGTAAATCGCCATGATATCGAAGTTAATTATTAAGTATGCATTATACGACAAATTAGACATCTTTTAAAGGAGATAAATGTTGTATGCGGAGACAGGTCTAATAACTGGAGAATGGTGTCATACATATGTAGCATGAAGAGCATATTAGATGTTTGATGTGGTAGGTTAGGTACGTGATTTATGATTTAGTTGATATCTTCAATGTACTGAACATTTTAATTATTGCATGATTGCGAGAAGCACCGAGTATCTAATCGATTGGTCTTGAGAATGAAGTTTCTAATAAGCAATCATACTAACTTAATTGAACATTGGTAATGGTTGTCGCTGCAGATGCAAAGGATATTAACGATACCAACTTGTCAAACAATGGATACTAACAGTTTCCCATAATGAATATATGATGAAGTTTTCTGATATACGCAGGGCTCTTCGTGTAAGTAGAGGATTAGGTAGTTGAACAATTGATTAAGCGGCAATACTCATCATTGTCAGCACATGATTATACATTAGTAGCATATTGTTTCGTAACCTTGGTTAAACCATATAGGAACCAATGTCCTCAAGGTGTAGATGTTCACCGTGCGCCAGTTTTGGTGTACTAACAGACCCTGTTCTGAAAGTTTTCATTTTTATCACAGTATTATATAAATTAGAAGTAATACCAACCAATGTACAAAATTAAATAACATTAGAATGTTTGATGATGACTAAAACCTTGTCAATTAGTTTTATACGACCATAAACTGGGAATTTGGTTATGGATCTCTGCTTCTATATTTACCCGGAGAGTCTAATTAATTTCAACTTGATCAAGTCCCGTCTGTCATACATAATGCACGGAACTTATAGATTGAGATTTATTTCTTAATTGATGTATATGTAATATTTGGTAGCAATAAAAAGTTTTGTGGCACTTTTTTGTATCTTCTTACTCTCTAGTGATGTAAGGATCTTCTTAACTTTTTTGCAGATCGAGCAAAAGTTGGATTGAAGGCTTGCGGAGCGACGCTTAGGCAAGCTTGGCAACTTAGACAGACAACAATACTTACAGTATATTGGATTATCGTGCAGCTTGCACACAACATCATCTAATAACATGTGGTTTCAATAGAGGCAGGAAGATCTTCAGGATAATTGAGTTAATAAAAGTGTTATGAAGAATAGCACAATAGGAATATGTATTGACGTAGATATACGAGTTACATCATTTATACTTTAATTATGATTTTAAGTGGTGTCATTCAGTGTTCTTACCGCATGTACCACTTAAGCATTATCCGGCATAAGTCAAATTCAATTTACGACGTTTATTTACTCACTTGTACAAGCTTGAACACGTGCTGAGTCTAAATCAATTCTCGCCGCCTTGCAAATTCATGAGAAGATAATGGATCTATCTCAGAAATATCTGCGAACAATATCTTAGACGTTGGAGTCTATAAATAATGATAGAAGTGCAAGTGATAAAACTGTTAATACCTTAGCGATATAATAAAGGTGGTACGCAATTCGGTGCTATTAGTTGTACTTTGGTTATCTTTGAGATAGATTATATATTATATTAAATTTAGTAATTTATAGTTGTTTTAGTTCAGTTAATCGTAGTTCAGATTTTTAAAGTTCATTGGTTAGTTTTAGTTTTATTACTTAGTATTAAGGTCCAAATTAATTTTAAGTTTCAGTTAAGTTAAGATGCTTACAGGCTGATTACGTGTTCAGTTAAGTTCAGTTTTGGTGTTAATCTCCAGTTCAGTTAAGTTCAGTTTCAGTTGATACGGTTCCACGTTAATATCAGTTTAGTATATATACTTCATGTTTAAGTTCAAGTTATGCAGTTAAGTTCGAGATTCAGTTAATTATTCAAGTTCAGTAATTATCAGATTTCAGTTAAGCTTCAGTTCAGCTTGAATTTCAGTTCAGTTAATTTCAGTTTTAGTTTTTATTTTAACAGTTAATTTCAGTCTTTCAACAGTTAATTTCAGTTTCGCAGTTTTGTTCAGTTACAAGTTCAGTTCAATATTTATATTATAAGTAAATTCAGTTTCAGGTTTGACTCCAGTTCAGTTAAGTTCAGTTTACAGTTCCATTTTAAGCTCAGTTAATCAGATATAATATTAGTTTATTCAGGTTAAATAAGCAGGCTTTGATAACCAAATTAACCGCCCTTAAATGAGCAAGTCAGTGGCGCGTGAATGAAACTATATCTAACTAGGCTTTTGGTCATCTCTGTGCTTCTAATTTGATGTAACACTATTTTTTTTATGCCCAGTCTATCTTCATGACTTCGATACATATATCGGATATGATATATTATATGACATCTTTCTTCGTGGTGTTTTCAATTAAGTGCACGTCTTTCTGACTAATATTTGAATTAACACTACTGTAATCTAGTAATGTTATAAATTCGAATAAACCAGTTAAACTTATCATAAAGTTTAGATTCAATTCTACCTATTCGATTATTTAGCTAAACTTATTGTCGAAATTAACTTATGTTGACAGGCTTTGATTGTTTTTCATTCATTTTTCTTTAAAATAAATTAAAATTATCAGTTCTTTTACAGAAAGGTTTTGACAAAAAATTATGAAATTCAAAAAAATTAAAATAATAAATAAACATCAGATTAGTAGTTATTCGATTTTATATCCAAGTTTTTCATTGATTCAAAATTTATAGTATTCAAGTTTAATTGGCATTCTGAGTAATAATTACTACTGTAATTAAAACACATACTTATTCACACTGTGGCGGAGCAGGTCACACGAGCACATCGAATTTCATTTACAATGCCTTTCTTATAGCATAAAATAGTTTTTCTCAATTACCCCTTAAATAAATACTTCCGTACAACGAACCCCCACAAGGACAACAACACCACATGTACCCCCTTGGTAGCCACCACCAAATCTCCCCCTTACAGCCACCAGCAATTTCACTTTTATCTTTTAAAAAGGACAAAAAAAAGTGCGGCCGGCTTAGCCATTCTGCCGCACGCATGATCTAGGCGCCAACTTATAAAAAGAAATCAATGAAGTTTGTACTTAGGTCGTGATTGGGTGGGTAGATTGGTGTGGGTTACTGTGGGTGGGCTATACATGGGTTATGGATGGCTAGTCTGTGTGGCGTGAGGGGTGTTATTCGTTGGCTGTGGTGGCGTGGAGTTGGGTGTTGGTTGGGCTGAGTGGGTTTGTGGTTTAATACTTGTGGTTATGTCTATGTGGCGGTTGGCTAGGTGAGGTGCTGGCGTTGGTAGTGGTTATGGTGCTGGGGTGGTTGGCCGCTGGGTGGTTGTGGTTGGTTGGGGTGGTGCTACATGGGTGTGTTTTGGGTCTGAGTGATGCAGGTAGCTTGGCTCGGTGATGGTTAAATGGTCTGATGGGTTCGGGTGGCACTGTTGCTTGGGTAAGTGGCCTTGGAGGCAAGGGTAGTTGTAGTTCAAGTTCAACCATGTTTTCATGTTGAAAACAGGCCAACACTAAGGAAATAATGTGGACTTCAGAGCAATCGCATAGAAATAAATTTCCTTCCGGTTCAAATCGTAATTCAAATTTATTTAAACGGCATCTTAAATTTTCTTTTACATTTTTGACCAAATAATGCTTAGTGTTTAGCTTACAGTGTACATTGAGTATTTGCCTAGGGTAGGGGATCGGGAAACGGGTGACGGCGGGAGCGGATATTGCAATTCCTATTCCATCCCCATCTAACTTATGGACACCATCGTACCCATCCCCGAGCGAGGATATTTCTTTTATCCCTCCCCACCGTCCGTTGCTGGTGGTATAATATATTTGATATCCATCCTGCCCCATTTGACTGCCAGGTGGGTCATCTCAATACTCCTCTTTTTCTCATGAACTCCGTAGATTTCCCGACCCCGCGTCAAAATCCCCGCTCTAAATTTCTCTCTTGAAAATCCTCCAAGAGCCCAAATCAAGCCCAAACAATCGAGGCCAATAACACAAAAATTGTAAAGGCCCATAGACCAAACAATTTAACTAAGGCCTACACAAAGCTCAGAAGAAAAACTAACTCACAATACAGGATATAAAGGCCCATAAAAATAAAAAATATAATAAAATTTTTCATTTAGTAACAAAAAATAAAAAATTCGAAATTATTAATTTATAAAATGCGGGGCGGGGCGAGGGCGGGGAATGGGGTCGGAGGTACCAAAAAGCCATCCCGCATGCCCCATCCCCTGCGGGTGGGTAAAGTTTTCATCCCCTGTCCCCGCCCGATCCGTCCGTCAAAGTTGGACCCATCCCGCGCCCCGTTGGGGGCGGGGATGGGAGCGGGTCTGCTAACTACTGACACGCGTATCGCCACTTGCATCCCTACCTCCTTAGGGGCAGAAACCTAATTTAGAATGAGATACAACTTCAATTTTTCCATATAGGAAAAGGCAGGTTTGCACTGAATAAAACTTTGGCAGTGGTCACACACTCACACAGTCATACTTTCTTCGGCAACAAAACACCTAAATATAGCTAATAGTTCGAAAGCTGCAGTTCCATCTAGATCAAATTGACGTAGGAAGATACTAACAGATTTCTAACATAATCAATATGCCACCAATGTGGCAGAAAACGAAAAATTGGCTCAGAAACCTAACCTGAAGCTAATAACAAAACTAAGTGCTATGGAGTTCAATTACACATGAGGGGCTTTTAACTTCCGCCCCCGTCACATTTCTTTCTCAAGAATATCTCTCATCATCTGTATAGGGATGAGCCCTTCTGTTCGTATTGCTTCTTTATTTGGATCTGGGCTGATAAAATACAGTGTTGGAAGCCCTCGTACCTGCAATACATCATCGCGTAAATTTCACTGAATTCAATATGCTGTAAAAGAAATGTCCAGCAGCAAATGCTACATTATAACTGACCTTTGATTTCAGATTTTAAATTGCTTAATCTAATAATTACAACAGTAAAGGATCTTTATGATGTTGGTAATCTAATAATTAGGCATTCAACTCCGAAAAGGATAATTAATCATTCGTCCAGAAATTGGAGTAACATTAGTCTGATTAAACTCATAGGGCGTGATATAGACAATCATCTAGAACAAAATAAAGCTGCAGAYAAAATATACAAGTGTGTTCTTTACTTCAAGAGAATAAAGTAGATGAAACAGTAGAAAATGAATTATGGACTACTCGGTATTGTATCATCTTCATGAGCYAGAAAGATGATTAACAGAGACCTCTGTTAGCTTGATGACTGAAGTCACAGGGAATAAATGAAATAAGGAACAAATATCACCAAAATATGACTACTATAGCTCCAAAATTAAGAAGAAAGATGGGATGTGGAGACCAAACAGCGACTACTTCACCAGTCACCACTAGATGTTGCAGCAACCATGCAGTTGCAGCACAGGTGAATTGTTATTCAACATTTACACAGAACAAGGAGTGAAAAGAGGAAGCCATATCAAGGAATTTGGAATACCAACTGAAAGTTCTGAGCTCTGACTTCCCTCTTTACGTTGTCGGACAATCAGTGATGCATATAACAGTGATGCCCATATTATAAGCTAAGCTCTCTTAAAGTAGCAAAAATCTTCAATTTTAACACATTTTGGGTCCACAAATGACATTGTTGCATGGCTATGGGCGGAATCCCCGATTGACTGATATACTATGGCCTTGTTTGGCAAATAAAGTTTAGAGTTAAGTTGTTAGAGTTTAGAGCTTGAGTTTTAACTTTTTGTTAGTAGGTTTGACCACTAATTTGAATAGTTATTTGTGCAAGGATGTTTTGGTAACACTTAGCTCATTAGTTAGAGTTTTTACTTAAAATGACATTTATGTACATTTGATTAAGGACAATGACTTTCCTTTTGGGTACTATTTAAATATTCCAAAGAAAATTTACTCATTAATCTACAACTGAATTAATTCTCTAACTAAAAAGCTCCATTTACTAACTTTTTCATTTTGAGGGTTTTGATTCAAAAACTCTTTTCAAAACTCTCCTTACCTAACACTCCACTAGAGTTTTTGATTAGTCAAAACTCTAAAATGGCTCAAACCTCTCTTTTTGCGCCACAACTAATTTTCATGCTCAAACATCAAYGCATCAGTTAATTTCCACACGAATCAGAATGATTATGAATCCATAATTTCTGAAGTTGAGAAGCCAAGAGTAACCAAGGGCTAGCGGTCTTTAAGGAGAAGTTCAAGTTCTAGTTACTCATTCACCCTTTACAGCTCTCTTCAGTTCCCAAATATCTTCCCAAACTCATGTATGACATGGATCTAATTCTAATGCCTCCATTGCATTCAATCCTTGAAGATAACAAGAAAACATGGCTTCCTAGTAKATATGAAAATGCATTCTTAGTCGGACACATTACCACTAAAATGAAATGTACATCTTTATACATCATTCACATCTGCAGTGTTAGTGAGGGCATATTTGCGCTCCAATTAAAATATGGTCACCATGAAAGAATCAAATTTAGTTTTTCGATCAGTTTCTACTGATAATCAACTGCACAAACATTCTTATATCAGGAATAGTGAAGATTGATGAGTTAGGCAAAGCATAAACAAGCTAAGTATATATTACCTGCATGTCACGAGCAAATTCGTACTCATCATCAGTGTCAACCTTTACAATTATTGCATTCTTTTCATACTCAACAGCCAGCTAAAAATTAAAGAAACAAACAACAAATTTCAGATCAATGGAAAAACAACAGACCAACCTATAATTGGCAACTAGTGAAAGTGCTTACACAATGAACATTTTTTATTTCTTTCACATTTGGCAATAAAATTTCTTTTGGACTACGCTATACGACGGGGAATTGTAATTAGAGAAACACTAAGATGCAAAAGACAATGAGAAAAAAAAATCATTTATCCATTCTTCAAACAGCTGCTCTATTGATTTGAATTATTGAATATTATCACAAATAAGCAAACATCATGATTGCTTTATTGATGCATAATTTTGTTTACAAGAATGGAAAACGAAGACAACAAACGAACTTCATAAAATTTTAATCAGGAATAATTTGAACAATGTTGAACTAGTAGGTTCCAACATTTGATTGATCACAAAGAAGCAAACAACTTGATTGCTTTATTGATGCATAATTTTGTTTACAAGAATGGAAAACAAAGACAACACACGAACCTCATAAAAATTTAATAAGGAATAATTTGAACAATGTTGAACTAGAGGTCACCTAAAACCTAAAGCAATACATGAACAAGTAGGTTCCACATCATAATTTGAACCTCATATTAACTCAAATATATAATATTATAATCACTAAATTATTTCAATACCAATTCTTAGTCACTCACAATACTAATGCCAAAGAGAGAGATATAATATCACCATTTCAAGTTCTTGAGCCATCAAAATACAAGGGCCACACCAGGTTGCAATAAAAATCAATAATAACAGGCACATCTCTATCCCCTCTTACAAGCTCCTGATCTCCTTTGCTGACAATTTTTTCTGCCAATTCAATCCCAATTAATATCAAAAACGTGCAAACACAAACAAGTTAATAA
>SNQN01011123.1:0-19896 GCA_008642245.1 Bassia scoparia | reverse complement strand
ATAATAATAATAATAATAATAATAATAATAATAATAATAATTATAATAATAATAATAATAATAATAATTATAATAATAATAATAATAATAATAATAACAATAATAATAATAATAATAATACAAATAACGTGAATATGTCGGCACGCTCTAGTAGTATTTATTATATAATATGTCGGCACACAACGTGAATACGCCATGTGGACTCTTTTCAATGTGTCAAGTGTCCATATATATATTTATATTTAAACTAAAAATATAAATATGAAGTGTTGTTATATATATTAGTCAACTAGGTCTAATATATCCAAGGCCCATGTAATGAAGCTCATTCGGCCAACTAGAGCAAGTAAATGGAGGCCCAAAAGGAGTCAAGGCAGTTGACTCCCTAGTCAAAGGGTGTGTCATAAGTAAGACATCTGCCGTTGTCAAACATGCAACACTTGTCATTAAAGAGTCGAGTGCCACCTGCCCATGAATTGGTATATAAGGTAGTCTAAGGCCTTCCAAGTCTAGTAAGTTCACATAAAAACTCACTACCTACCTTCTCTCTCTAAGTAATTGCCCACTACCTGGTACAAACTCTAACACTTCCATCGAAGGGGCTATTCTTGGGTTGCCCCAGGGTAGTTCTCTTTGGGTTTTGTAGATACTTGGATTGCACATCTGGTTCATCTCCATCAGCATCGGCCCATTGGCAACTGCCACGTCAACAGTACCAATTATTGTATCAACAATTTGGCGTTAGAAGGAGGGTCGTAGTGCCACATATTTCGTGGGTTGAACCATGGATGCATCCAATCCAGAAATGATGGCTGGAGGTAGGCCTGAACTTAGAAGGCAGGAGGAGGTATCCTCAACCGCCAGAAGTCGTTCTACCAGGCGTTCCAAATCCACAAGACCACAGTAGTCAAAGTAACAGGCCACCTCGATCGCCATATTTATAGCCACCAAGTCCAAGAGGTCAGCACACTGGCTCTATTAGAGTTGGTGAAAGTCGCCATCGGACACCTTCTCCCTTTAGGAAAACTCATGATCATACAACTCCACCAACTGCAGACCGGGTGGAGCAAGCAAAGAATGTTCTCCGTCGAGCTGGTTTGACGTCTTCCAGGTATGTTGGTAGTACCTATGGAATGAGTACCACGCAAGAGCATGTCTCATTTTGTCCAACTCCATCCATTCCAAGATATACAACTCGAAGATGCCACAACCAGATGAGTGGCTCTATGAGACCAACCAAACCACGTTTGGAGGAGGTTGAGTTATTCGCCTCCCCCATCACCATCCTCTCTATCATATGGGTCAACCCTATCATTGGAGGATATTCTAGAAGAAAATGACGGAAGACTAGAGGTGAGATATGCAAACCGTACCAGGACTGGTACGCCCAGACTTGGTCCCAGGGCAAGATCTGTTGGATTTAGGTCAAGAACTACCAGACCAGAGCTAGTAACTAGGCTTGGTAATTAAGTTCACGATCGTCTTGGTAATCGGCTCTCAGCATTCCACAGGCCGGGGGGACATGGTCCTGTACAAAGTCAGCCCGTCATTGGAGCCACATCAGGTAAGGTTACGGCGCATGCAACAAGTGGAATCAGATACCCATCCTTATCACCATTCAGTGAAGATATATTTAGAACACGATCCCAGAAGGTAAAGATACCAGGCCACATTAATTTTGATGGTACTGGAGACCCAAATGACCATGTTGCCCTCTATGAGGGACACATGTATATGGGAGAGTTTGCAGACGCAAGCTGGTGCAAGTACTTTCCTACCACACTCACTGTTGTAGCCTAAGCCTGGTTTCGCAACATACCACCTGGTAGCATCTACAATTTTAATGACCTTGTTGATCAGTTCAGGAACCATTTTTTAAGTGGTAAGCGAACAAAAAAATCATCAATTGAGCTTATGTCAATTGAGCAAGGTAAGGATGAAAGCTTACGTGACTACCTTACCAGGTTCAACAATGAAGCTATAACAGTTTCTAAGTCAAAACTTGATGTGGTAATCATGGCTTTGCAATATTGTTTGAGACTTGGTCCGTTCAGGGACCACCTTATTAAAACTAAGGTAGAGACCCTAGCCCAGCCATGCACATCTCAGATGACTATATCACCCTGGAGGAGTTCAATAATACTACGGCACGAGGTAGCGCTCCTGTAGCCAAGAAGGATGATAAAGCACCTTCAACTGCCCAGAAGGCGAGGAAGGAGAAGAGAGACAAGAAGCAGAAAGAGAAAGTTGTAAATCCTCTCCCATTGATCTTCGAGAGTTTCACTCCAGTCAATACTGACAGGGCAGTTATATTTTCAGCCCATAAACATGATGACAAGTGGACGAGGCCACCCAAAAGGGCGAAAGTTGGTAAAGATCCAAATAAATATTGTGACTTCCATGAATGTCCTGGCCACTCCACAGAAGATTGTGTACAGTTCAAGAATAACCTGGAGGATCTCATCAGGAAAGGATTCTTCAGCCAGTACAAGAATTTTGCCAAGAAGCAGGAGGAAAGGGATCAGGTTCAGAAAGTGGACCGACCAAAGCCCTCAAAGAGGTACCAGCCTAGGCGTCCAAACAACGAAATCTCTGTTATCTTTGGTCCACCAGCTTCCGGGAATCATCTAAAAAATGAGGTTAGAACTGCTAGTTGTTCTAGTGCTTATCATTCTGAATGTTTAGATATTCTTGAAATTAGCTTTGGACACCAAGATTGTAGAGGCCTGGTCCATCCTCATCATGATCCTTTAATATGCCCAGTACATGTATGCAATCACCCGGTCCACAAAGTCCTAATAGATGGTGGTAGCTCTGTGAATGTCCTATATTATCATGTTTATCAGAAGATGGGATTGCAAGACAAGAATATGGAGCCCACATCTGGCCCCATAACAGGTTTCTTTGGAAGTTCAATCCTCCGGTCCCTAGAGGAGAGATTAATTTGCTAAATACCGTGGGAGATGATGAGCTAGGTAGGACAGTGTTGGTCAGGTTTTATGTAGTAGAGGCTTACTCTCCAGATAACATCATATTGGGATGAACAATTATGAGTGCATTTGAGGGGGTAGCATCTACCTACCATCTATGTTTCAAATATGTAGCAAATAACGGACAGGTAGCTGTCCTGAAGGGCTCACAAGTGGTAGCTAGATCTTGTCAGCTGGCCCTGGTTAAGACTTCAAGAAAAGAAGACTCTATTCGGCTTCGCAAGCAGGTCAAAGATATGGAAGTAGAGGCTAATTCTCAACCCCTGAAGAAGCGGGTTATCAAGGTGACTGGTCCAAGTACAACTGAAGTTCAACCTCATGAATCAGGCCAGTTCTCTACTTGACCTTTGATTGAATTGGACAGAGTAGCAGTACCACAGCCTGTTGAAGGCACTGAGGCAATCCCCCTGGTGGAGGGAACAAACAGAATGGTACAAATTGGATCAGGCTTGGGGACCCAAGAAAGATGCAATCTTATCAGCTTACTCAGGATGCATGAAGATGTGTTTGCCTACTTAGCAGATGAAATGCCTGGAATTGATCCAGAGATCATATCACATCATCTGGTTATTGATCCAACAAAGAAACCTGTGAAGCAAAAGAAGAAACACTTTTCTTATGAGAAGAACCAGGCCATTGAGGCTGAGATCAACAAGCTTCTAGATGAAGGATTCATTGAGCTTTGTCATTACCCAGAATGGCTAGCAAATGTGGTGATGGTAAAGAAGCCCAATGCAACATGGAGGATGTGTGTAGATTTTACAGATCTCAACAAAGCCTGCCCAAAAGACTGCTATCCACTGTCCAGAATAGATCAGTTGGTTGAGTCAACCAGTGGTCATGCCAGGCTCTTTTTCATGGATGCCATCTCTAGTTATCATCAAATCCACATGTATCCACATGACAAGGAGAAAACTGCCTTCATTACCAGTTGTGGTGTCTATAATTATATTATGATGTCATTTGGGTTAAAGAATGCTGGTGTCACCTACTAGAGAATGATGGACCGGGTTTTTGAAACCCAAAGAGGTAGAAATCTGGAGGTATATGTTGATCATGCCATCGTGAAGAGTGTTCACCCTGAAGATCACATTGAAGATTTGACTGAGACCTTTGCTAACTTGAGAAAATACCAGGTTAAACTCAATCCTAAAAAAATGTGTTTTGGGGTTAAGTCTGGTAAACTCAATCCTAAGTCTGGTAAGTCTGTTAAGTCTGGTAAACTCAATCCTAAAAAAATGTGTTTTTGGGGTTAAGTCTGGTAAATTCTTAGGATTTATGGTTAGTTAGTGGGGAATTAATTCAAATCAAGATAAAGTCAAAGCTGCTTTGGATCTACCTGAGCCAAAAAGCATCAAGGATATCCAAAGGTTAATAGGAAGGATGACAGCTCTTTCCAGGTTCATTGCTAGATCATTAGAAAAGTCCCAACCTTTCTTCAAAGTGCTAAAAGGGAACAAAGAATTCAACTGGGGCCCAGAACAGCATGAAGCATTCATTCAACTAAAAGAGCACCTGGTGAAACTCCTTACCCTAGCCAGGCCCATACTAGGTGAAACATTGTATCTATATATTGTTGTCAGTCAATCTGCAGTAAGTGCTGTCTTATTAAGAGAGCAGGACAAAGTTCCACAACCTGTGTATTTTGCAAGTCATGCCCTGACTGGGGCAAAGACCAAGTATCCCATGATTGAAAAAGCTGCCTATGTTGTCATTAGGGGTGAACACGGTTTGGTTTGGTGCGGTTTGAGTGCCAAACCAAACCAAACCGCAAAATACGGTTGGTCATTTCTTCAAACCAAACCAAACCCTATTGGCATCCAAACGGAACCAAACCAAACCGTAATAATACGGTTTGGTGCGGTTTGGTTTACGGTTTATAACAAATAGATTATTTTTTTCCCTAAAATTATTACTTGATTAACTTATAATAATGTTTAATGGATTGACACAAACGAATTAAAATTATATTACATTATAATAACAATCAAGTGCTACCACATAATAAATATTAAATAAATTGACCCTAATAATAAATATTAACCCTAAATCTAACCTCTTAATCGTATAAAATTATGTTATATTTTGATGATTGTTGGTTTATCTTTTCTGTTAAATTTCATATATCTAAAAAATAATTTAATTTTATTAAAAATTAATAAATATTAATATAAGGTTTACTGGTTTGCGGTTTGGTTGGTTTATATTTTTATAAAACCAAACCAAACCGTTAAACGTATTAACAAAAAACATACAACCAAACCCGTAATTTTAAAATCGTAAACCAAACGAAATTCGTTTAAAAATACGGTTTGGTCTGATTTGATTACGGTCCAYACCAAACTCTGTACAGCCCTAGCTGMRATCACAACAGCCAAAAGGTCAASACCATWTTTTGATGCACATCCCATAGTTGTCTTGACTAACTTGCCATTGGAGAAGTCACTTGAGAAGACTGGCCACCAAGGATGGGCCCATGGCCTGCAGGTACAAGCACAGATACTCGACCTCTCTGGACAACCCTGCCCCCCTGGATAGGGGATGGGCTCCTCCCTGATGGAGGGAAAATGGTGCTCTTTAGTGCTCCAAAGTCTGGAACCCTAAGCCTTCTCTTGGTCAAACTAGAGCCAGAACCAGATGTGGTTCTGCCACCACTCCTTGAAGGAGTGGGAGCTCTTGATCTTCTCCCACCATGTGGGGTGATAGGTGTTTCAGTTCCTCTGCTTTCTTCCTCTGATGCCCCATGGYAGGCACCAACAGCCTGCAAATTCTCTTGACCAGCCCCAGATGTACTGCTTGACATGTTTGTGGTGTGTTGGTGAAAGCTTTCTGCTGTCCAGGAATTTGTAGGTTTTGTCCTCACTAGTTGATAAAAAARCTCAGGCTCAATCACCAAACTATCAACAGTCACAATTTGATCTCTCAGTACACCAGATTCAGAAGAGGTAGCAGTGATATTCCCGGTGGGGGGTTCTCCTGATTTTCAAGACAGATTAGTCCAGCTTCCCTTGAGACTCACCTGCATACACAACAAAATGCAATGTGGTTAGTTCACAGAATCAAATCATCAATAGCATAAAAAGTGTGAAAGTGCATACAAAGAATCAAGGGGTTAGTAAAGCATCAATTCAAAAGGACTTACTTCTGGAGATTTTCCTACTCAAACCACCAGCAGCCAGGTATAATTCAACCTTCAAAAGGTCAAAATGTGGCAGCTAGTTTTTGGGTACAGGACTATTCCCCTTTGACTTGGCTCCATAGGCTTAAAACCACTGGAAAGTGGCTATCTCCTTCTCTGTGGTGAGGCTCTTTGGGGATAAGGCTTTCCTCTCCAAGGCTTTGTTTCTGGTGAATTCTGTTCTGACTTGGTATAGGTGAGGGTGCTTCTCATGTAAAGGAACTCTGAGCCACAGGTATTACTCTGTCTACTTCTTCATTCCCCCCCCACCAATGGATAGGTGGTGGCATATGTCTCATTGCCTCCCTTGCCTACTTCAAGGGAGTACCAGCCAGTCTTGATTTGAGTCCCCCTATATTCCTTCAGCCAGAATAGGGTCCTGAACACCATGGTGGACATCTCCAACTCCAAAAAAGTACAAACCCAGATGAAGCTCACAATCCTCTGAACAGCACTGGGAGCAAGCTGGGACAATCTAATACCCCACAAGTCAAGTAGCTCTACAATAAAGGGATGAAGAGGAAATCTAATGCCAAGTTCCAGATGTGCTATGTAGACAGGGATCCTGAATCTAGGTGGTGAGTAAGCCTTYGTAGAAGGGTTGGGCACCTCAAACTAGTAACCAAAGTTGGACCCAAATCCATACAACTCACCAGCCTGATGTCATATCTCCTTTCATAGGCTTTCTYGAGGAACTCACTGTCCAGGGCAGTGTCGGCAGGGCCATCATTCTCCTTCACATCAYCACACCTAACTYATGTCTAGTGGTGGTTATCAAGGTCCAAGAATCTAGTATTCTTGAAGTTCCCTCTCTCATCCCTAGGAGCTTTGGCCCTAGCCCCTAGAGCACCAGTCCATGGAAGGACTAGCCTGTTCATTCWGCTGAYTAATCATGGTTATACATTTGTCCATCTCCTCCTTCAAACCACTTGAAATGGCCCATTGGACTTCCTCCTCTTGCAACCTAAGGTAGTGCTAGCATCCCCAACTGTACCCACTCCTCTAGAAAAGGAAAGAATGCTACTACTACTACTGGGTCTGGCAAGTGAAGGTTCAGAAACACTTGGCCTAGAGGTGACACTCCTAGAGGATATGCTCCTTGCTCACCTAATCAAAGGCTACGAATCCTCACTTAACTCATCATTAGTCATAATGGGAGAGTTTTCAGACCTATTTTGAGAATCACTAAATTCCTCCGACATTCTACACAATCGAACACAAGCAAAATATAACGAAAGGAAAACAAAGAAAAATCACAAACCATTCAAGCCAAATTCACAAAAACAACTACAAATGGTAAGCATGCAAAGTTAAATTCAAGCAAGAATGCAGGGTTACCTATTTTATTGAAGAGCACATGCACTGGTTCTCGTCTTAGTGCAYGCCTCTTTTTCTCCAAATTCCTCTTGTCACAAACAAAGCTTCAATACTCGGTTGATAATTGAAATTGGAATTCAAAATTTTTCAATTTGGAAGCCAGAAAATGTGTAATTGGATGGTAAAGTGTTGGTTTTCTCTTGTTTTTTCTCTCTCTCTAGCTTTGAAGCTTTGAAGTTTTTAWGTTTGAAATTGCAAAAGTGAGTTATGCAGTGACCCACCATAAATATAGGAGTGTAACGGCCATTGATCAGCCAACCACGGTAATAACTACTAAAGTTAGTGGGGCAATAATCATTACATGGCAATAAATGAAGAAATAACTGCTAAAGTCAATAATTGCTAGCTATTCGAGGCATACCTGGCTGCCAGGGTAATTATATGGCCTTTGGATAGAAACCTCTATGACACAAGGGGGAGACCCTGGTGCCCCGGTAACCTGGTAAAATCTTCTGGATATAACRAGGTATGGGGGGCTAGTTGTTGGTGTATATTAGTCAACCAGGCCTAATATATCCAAGGCCCATATAATAAAGCCCATTGGGCCAACTAGYGCAAGTAAATGGAGGACCAAAAGGAGTCAAGGAAGTTGACTCCCTTGTCAAAGGGTGCGTCATAAGTAGGACACCTGTCGTGGTCAAACATGCGACACTTGTCATTAAAGAGTCGAGTGCCACCTGCCCATGCAATGGTATATAAGGGAGTCTAAGGCCATCCAGGTCTGGTAAGTTCACATAAAAACTCACTACCTACCTTCTCTCTGAATGTAATTGCCCACTGCCTGATACAAACTCTAACACCTCCATCGAAGGGGCTGTTCCTGGGTTGCCCTAGGGTAGTTCTCTTTGGGTTTTGTAGGTACTTGGATTGCACATATGGTTCATCACCACCAGCACCAGCCTATTGGCAGCTGCCACGTCAACAGTATTAATTATTGTACCAATATTATGTATACAATAGGACTTGAACTAACCTATGACTTTTTTGAGTTTTAAACACTAATCCACAATAATTTAATTAACTATCTAGATTAAATATCAAACAAATTATAATTAAGTTTCATTATCATATTTAACTAATTTAAAGTTGATGTATTCTCTTTCTCTAATTTTTTTTAGTTTCAATAAAGAGTACTATTTTCATGCTAAAATCCTTGACCCAAGTTCTTTTACTTAACAAAAATCACAAAAGAAAAACAAAATAATCAATTATACATAACATATCCTTGTTTATATTTGTTGGCCTAACTAATAACCAAGGCATCGCTCAGACCAAAACATTGATTATGATTTATTTTGTGCAATCTAGATTAATATTGCACTCTCTTAAACTTTTAGTCAATTTTGGTATTACTTCACAAAAGTTGGTTATTTGGGTATTATTTCACCAAAGGATTAATAATTTTGTATTTTCTCATAATTTTTCCAACTTAAATGTTGACCAATAAGGACCAACCATATTTATAATATAATACTTTAAAAGCTAATAAGTTCATTCAGGCTAATTCTTTATCACTTGATTCAATTGACCTTTACTAGACGCACTACAATGTAAACATAATCCATGCCATGGATATGTTATATGTCCAAAACATTACGGATAGTTATAAAGGAGGTTTCTATATGGTAGCCAATCAATTTATACCGAATTCCTTATTTGTAATTCTGTGTTTTTTAATTCTAAGTTGTAGCACAATTTCGTACATAAGTAATTAAATATAACCATTTCATCTAATCTCCCTACAAACTAGTTGAATTTACCATATCCTATTAAAAAAACCTCAAATTTCAACAATAAAAACTCAACAGCCCCACCATGACACGAACCCATCAACCCACCGCACGTCGTTTTTGAAATACCAAACAATAAAAAACTCAAATTTCACCCTTAGACCCTGAACAACCCAATTCGATTTTTCAATTTCGATTCCAATTTGGATTCCACAATTTTGAATACCCAATTGTCAGTTTTAAATTCCATTTCGAACTTCCCTAATTCATTTTTTTAAAAAAATATTGTAGAAATTTTGGGGATTATTTTGTTTTGATGATTAAGTTGGGGCGTGGGCTTGTCACAAAGGGCTGGTGCGTGCGAAGAGGTTGTGACAAAGGGTGTGGCATGGGCTGGAGGGCGACGAAGGGTGGTGGCGTGCGTGGGCTGTGTGGTGACTCGCGGAGAGGCACCACTAGGGTACGATTGTGGCGTTGAGGTCGTAGGTCATGATGTGGTTCTGGTAGGTGGGTGTAGTGTGGTGAGGGGGTGAAGGGGTGCAGGGAAGGTGGCAAGGGAGGGTTTGAAGAGAGAGAAGGTGTGCTAATTCGGAATTTAGGATAGAAATTAGATTAGGATTTTTTTATTTTTTAAAAAATAAGGGTATATTAGTAAATTCAACTAGTTTTAAAGGGGAATTAGAGTAAATTGGTTATGATTAATTAACTAGTCTTTTGGCCCAGCGCTGCCCYGGGCCTTTTTTCTCTTGGTTTGTATTAAGTAATTAGATGCATTGCTCAGTGTGTTTTCTTAGTTGTTTGTGTAATTTGTGTTGTTTTGGTTTGTAGGACTTTGGCCATCATGGCAATCGTTGTGCATCTTATTGTATTGATGCTCTGTTTTGTTTGTGACATTTGTATGGTAAGGTGAAGCACTYCATTTATAATGTAGACTAAAGGCCAAGATTGTCAAGATTGTATAAAAGTAATAAAACATTCAAGAAGAATATGGTTGTTGATGAACTCGTCAATGTCTATCCTTGTAAACAACACTTATTTGAACTAAGTTTTGGAAAGCGTTAAACTAAAATTAGGATGCATTCTTGGTCTGAGGGATTCTTCTATGCTTTTTCTTTTGTTGATTGATCCTCTTTGTTGGCAATGCTTTGGTGGTTCGAAGGTCCTCTACACGTCGTTTGTTGGAGATTCGTTCCTACATTTAAATGGGATGTCAATATTTGTATGTACCTTTGAGAYTTACTTATGGAGAATCAACTAGTGTTTGTACATTTGATTGTCTGGGCACTGTTTCTTTTGTCCTTTGTTCTTCTATGTAGGTGGTTTATTTTCTTTTGTTTTCACTTCCTTTMCTTCCTTGTGTACATGTTCCTATTGGTGGTTGGTTTGCTGTTAATCTTCATGTGTTTGTCTATTGTTTGTTTTGATCAGTATGTACACCGTAGTGGAGTAGTTCCCCTATACATTTTGTCCAAGCTAATCTAAGATTTCTCRATTTTCTAGTTTTGGTACATAACGCTTCAATTTTAGATTCTCACTACAAACTTTAAAGTAGCTTTTCTTAAGGTCATTGAAACTAAACTCCTCGGAGGCTAATTTGCTCTCTAGAATACGACGTTTCTTCCTTTGGTGCATGCAATTGTGGAAGTTTAAATCATTTACATCAAAGTTATATTTCACTTGTAGTTTCTCAAWCCGCTTTTTTGGCGACATCTTGGGTTGCTATTCTACGGTAAGARATATTTTACTAAAAKATTTAACTGGGGTGGCATTTGATTGCAAAGTCAACTTCAGTAAAACCTTGTACATACATTTTTGGGTTTGTAGTACTATTTATAATAAAGTGGATGCGACAACTCAAACCGTTGAACTATCTCCAACAACAGTGCAACATAATTAATTGTGAAGATTTTCCAGGTAGTATTCATTTTCTTTTTATTACAGAGAAGTGACATATATAAGTTGAAATGCAATTATAGGAAAACACAATAGAAAACATATGCAACAAATAAACAATGTGAAATCAAAGAACACATGTTCAGTTGAAAGCAAATATTTCACTCTACGACAATTATTCAAAGGGAACATAGCAAACTTTGGGGTATACAATGATCCCAAATCATAATGAATAAAACACCATACYTCTGATTCGTTTAAAGTCCTTATATGTAGACCTTCCCCCTCCCTTGAGAGCTTTTAATTTCAACTCAATTAGAAAGCTCAATTAGATGATCATGTYCCCTATTTTGCACGTCATTGTAATACAACATATCAGTGTAGTTAACATCTTCAATTTCGAACATGTAGGTAGTTCGTAAAAATTCAATTGCTCTAATACAAGCCTTCTATTGGGCTTTGTATGAATCTTGAAAATGGAGTTCTTGAAAATTCATGCAATCAATAATGGGGCTTTTAATCGTGACACTAAACTTGTAATTGGGTCTTTCCCTTTTAAATATGTTGGCTTTGGGAGGCGAGGTATCCTAATGCATCTGTATTCACAGATAATACGATATGATAACCTTATTTCCATATCACTACTACCAAAATGGCAAAATACCATTTTAAGAGTCCTGTTACCAATCAAGTCATCCGGATTTCCTAAAAAGATCAAAAAACCGGTTATTGCTCAATAACCGCTTCCATAAACAGATAAAATAAACATAACTGTAATATTAACCGAGTCTCCTTTAAATGAGGTAAGAACCACGTCATATAAATACTGACTCTATCATAAGTATACAACAAGTTTTTATACCTTTTTGAGCATGCACGAGCCCATTTACGGTTGTAACAGTCAACAAAGGAACCACAACTCTCTAGAAAACTTACTCTTGTACCCGGAGGTAGTAAATAAAACCACAAACACATTGTTTTTGCAGCCCTCTCTCATTCCTTATCTCAATGCTACAGCCACTTCCACTCCCAAAAAACTCACGCACCACTTCACTCAACAGACTACATAAGTACCTCCACAGTAACACTTTTCTTCTGCATTCTTTTCTCTATCTTCCCTCATTTCTCTATGTTGAATCTACATCTTTTCATCGCGCGATTTTCATTCAAACTAGCGTTTATGTTTGATCATTCGTACTCTATTTCGCTTGATAATCATTCGTTTGATGTTCGATCTACAAGCGTTGCTCCTTTCCACAGGAAAATTCATGGGTAATTTCTATTATTCTCATCTATCTATTTTAGATTTTGGGTTTTACGTTATTATTTTTATTTTTCTTATGTTTCGTTTTTTTTTCATTTTTGGTTTTGTTTATTGTTTTTTGTTTTATATTTTATAGATCTAGGCTTGAGTTTTCTGGGTTTGCTTTCATTTTCATGTTTTTCATTTTCTTAGGTTGTCCATTTTATAGATATCATTTTGTTGCGATCTTTTTTCTATTTTTCTGTTTTCATTTCGCATTTTTTTCTATTTTTCGGGTTTTCATTTCGTTTATTTTTTCTTACTTGTTTAGTTTTTTCAACTTTGAGTTATTTTGGGGTTTTCTCGATTATTCCTTTTTCGATTTTGTGTTTTAATTTTGAGTTTGTTTAGTTTTTGGAGTTTGTATTGATTTTACTGAACTGGTTTTCTGTTTTTGTTTCGTTTTTTCGATTTTGAGTTTTTATGGGTTTTTTTTGTTTTTCGATTTATATTTAAGGTTTTTGATTTTGCATTGTATTGTTATTTCAGTTTTTTTCGATTTAGTTTTGGAGTTTATTGGATTTTTTTATCTGTTTTTGGTTTTTGAGTAATTTGAGTTGAATAAATATTGTTGATGTTGAATGGTGATAAGCATGTTAATGTTGTGTTGCTCTTATTTGAGCTCTTAAGTGTCTTAATGTTTGGTAACAAACAAAGTATAGGTACATCAGATGCAAATAAATTTATTGTGCACTCAAATATAGTAACCTTATTATTTTCACTATATTGATGTAAAGTGAAATGGGTCACTATATTGATATAAAGGGTACTATATGCTTGATGTACAATAATTATTGCTGCATAGTCATCATACAATACCTTCTGTGGTAACAATTGGATGGGTTGCACACTTATGTGACTGTAAGCTATGTTTTTCGTGCATTTGTATCAATTTTTGTTTTTAAACGGAAGGATTTGAAGATTACTAAAGCTAAAGATAGAGCTTAAACATCTTTAGAAAAATTAGATAGCATAGGTTTTTTTTTGGTATTATAGATATCTTTTTAATAATTAGAAGTGAGTTTGTACTATTTTTTTTTTTTGTTAATCTGAGTATAAGAAATCAAAGTTTTTTCGCATTATCTGTTTTTATTGTTTTTTTTTTTTTGGGCAATGGCAGACTTGCAGTATTATCTTGAATTTTCAATGGCAGTAGTAGGGTGGCATGCCCACCTTTTTTTTTTTTTGAATAAATCATAATAACCCAAAGAGACCGGTTATATGCATCACATGCGCGGTCTCTTTTGGTGTGACAGTGGAATAATATTTTACTACACTTAAAAATCGGTTCTATTTCAGATCCCGATCTCTTATCCTTTAAATCAAGAGACGGTTTACCAATGCTCGCGACTCCTTAGAATGGAATAAGAACGCCAAAAATCAATGCGGGTTTTACTCCCTAACGTGCTCGGCCAATATAACTTGTGATCTCAATGGGTAAGATCTTTTATTAGCTTTATTTACTTATATTGTCAATTTGTTAGGATATATTCTGATTAGTTAAGATATTATTAGTTAAGATGATAATTAGGATATTATTAGGATTATAATTAGTTGGATTTTTCTGAATAAGATTATATCTTCCTTAAAATATCTTAGTTAGTTTAGAGTATTATTTAGTTAGATATAATTAGGATATAATTATTGGATATTTTTCTGGATAAGATTTATTTTTTCCTAAAATATCTTAGTTAGTTTTTAGATGTTATTTTGTGTTATAAATAGGTCCGCAATGATGATCAATGAATAGATCAGTTTATTCGTTTGTTAAAATTCATCTTTGTTAATTCAAGAAAAGTTGTGAGTTTTTGTGGTTTGTCCGGAAATCGCTTGATTAACTACATCGGCAGTTGCTTCTTTATTTGGAGCTGGTTCCACTTTGTGATTAAGATCCTTCAAATCCTGTGGTTGGTGCCGGGGGTTTTGAAGTTATTTTCGTTCGTATTATTTCCCATCCTTTGGGAAATATCTTCAGTTCATGGCTTTTATTCGTGGTATTCAAGGGATTTGTGAGTATCTTGCTTATAAATCCATATTAGGTTGTTTTGTGGTCTTTTTGGGATTTTTAACCGGTCTCTTAACCATTTTTTGTAGTAGTGATTCTCTGCATTTTTGGAAGTGAAAGTGTTAMTATTATAAAATAAAAAGTTTTTGGTCAAAGGGTAACATGATAAAAAATTGTTACTAAAAGATGGTCTAATTTTAGCAATTACATATTTGTACTAATTCGTTATTTAAATATATCCACTACAAAGGGGAAAAATTGGCATCATGTAATCTATCTTTAGTACTTCCTCCGACTCATTTTAATCGCAACGGTTTCTATTTTGAGAAGTTTCAAATTAATTACAACAATTCTATTATTTCCTTATTTAGTAAACTTTTTTGTATAAAATGACGAAAATAGCCCTACTTATTAAAACATAATTTTTTGTCCCCACTTTCTCTCTCCATCTTCCCAACTTTAATTTTTTTGGTCCCRACTTTCTCACTCCATTATAGCTAATCACATGCCCCTAATTTTTAATAATCACCCTCAATGAAATTTTGCCTAGGGGATTGTGCCTCCAAAATTGTTGCAATTAAAATGAATCGGAGGAAGTATAATGACTTACCTATTCGACCTACTACTACATATACAAACCTTTTAAAAACTTTTGACCACCATTATTGATATGATTTATTAAAACATTCACAACAATACTTTATATGTAAACTAATGCAAATCTATAGGAGAATGAGAATCAATAATACGATTTGAGTAATAATATAGCAACCGMAGACTGTTTTTTTGAGCTCAAATTATTTGGTGATCTTATTTTTAAGGCTATAGAGCCTAAAATRAATCTCATACAACTAATTATCAAACAAATGAATTCTCAATGATAAAAAAGGAATAAAATAAGATGAAGAGGGCAATAAGGTAGGAATGCGGACTGCCGAATGTATCCAGAGAATTGGATTGGATATGAAATTCAATGGCAGTTTTGCAATTTTTTAAAATCTTTTAGTATTTTTGRTTGTTTCTTATTTGCAACTTAGTCCTTTTGCTTTTTTACHATTTTAACTAAACACGATTACTTTAATAAAATACCATAATGATATTAATAATGCAAGTGAGTAATAAATAATTATTATGAATATTAATAACATTAATTAAGGCTCTTAAGTATAATTAAGAAAGTAATTAAACACTTGATTAACACTTAATGACTTTTTATGGTACTAGTCATTAGCTTATTCTACTACTTATATCATGGGATAATATATTTACTGTGCTTATCAGTCACCATGCTTTCGCAGCAATAAGTATGATAAGAGTTTGATCGATACTGAACTGTCGGCACGGACTTCCTGACTTTCTTCTAGCTTTCGGCTTTAGAAAAGGTGGCCTAACCTAACCGCCTTCCTTAGATCAGGCCAACGCAATCGCAATTCGTTTCCTACCTTGACCTTAGTCTTCTATATTTGTTTGTGTATATGGATTGTTAAACGCAAGAAATATATTGGCTCAATATATTAAGGGTATCGAAGGGATGACGTTCCCTTCTGAAGAAAGGCTTTTATTAAATTTGAAAGATTACACACTCAACACTCAGAACAAGCGCGCTCTAGACTATCTTTGCTCTTTAGAGGTGGAGTCCTATCTTTCTCTTAAGGCAATTTTGCCGTCTAGATGACTTGAGGTTCTATACTCTAGGTATTGTTCCTCAAGTCTGCCTTGAATGCCTACAATCACTCCTATTTGTAGCAGAAATCTAAGCAACCTTGGATGCTCTTTCTGAATGGCATCTAGAATGGTGCGTTTGTAGCACTTTTTGACCCACTAACAAAAGCATTGAGTGAAGGGCACCACACTTGAGTATCTTACAAGAGCGTGAAAAAAGGAAAGTTACAACACTGCAAAATTTAGAATAATTTCACATGCGTTCCGAGTCCTAGTGCCATCCATGAGTAGTTCTGCATTCTTTCATACTCCAATTTGATTCCCAATTTTTTTGGAGTGGTGTTGTCAGCACCTTCCAGATGTTCCATGGGAAGATATACTTACAAATAACTGGCAGAGTGTTTGGATTCGATCCATTTGGTTGAAGAAGTCTTAAGTTAAGTTGTTTTTTTCGTGTTGAGTTTCTTAAGTTTTTCTGCAATGAGTGAACAAAACATTACAAGGAAACAGGCGGATGATTAAGGCGTATGGATGTGGTTGGTTCTTGGGAACCCGCTAGTTTGGATTACTTGTTTCCCATAGACAAGAGTGTAGTATCATTATGTAGGTGATGCTTTGTGAATCTAGCTTGTTTGTTACAGGGACACTGTTACATTATCCAAGTCCATTCATCGTGGTGGCGAAGCCAGTAGAGCTGTTCTTGACTGTTATCTTTTTGAAAACAAGTCAAGTAATATCTTTTGTTTGCATGTTATTGTGTATATGTGGCAGTAATGAGTATTGATTCGCAAGGACTTGAAGGTGTGAATCCTATTACGAAGACATTCGAGAAGAAAGCTGTGGTCCAAACGATCTTTGGGAAGTAGATGAAGGAAAGATTCAAAGTTCGTTCAAACGTATTAATGGAGATTCGAGAATTGTAATTTAGAGTTCAAGATTACAGGATTTTCATGTAATAGTGCTTTGTTAGTATGATTATAATGGAAATGAACTAATGGAGCTTGTGTTTTTGAGCTATGTTGATGAATTCTGGTACAAGCCTGGGGACAGAATTCATAACACACTCCAGGAACCATAGCTGGGGAGCCAGCTGAGGTTCCTGAATGAGAATAGTTGGTTTGGGCGGTATGTGTGAAAAAAGGGTTTTTCTAAATATTAGGATATTTTGAAAGATTTACTTTGCAGTTGGATTTATAGATGGAGATATGTGTATAAGTGACCCTTCAAAAGCTGGGAGTAATTATTTGTGTCGAATCAAAATCTTAGACTAAAGGACGAGCGCAAGATAAATACTTTCCGATATACACTAATTTGCTTTGATTGGCAAGAATGAGTTTATGGAAACGTAGGGTTAGTTAATATACAAATATACTATACGTCTTACTTCCGAATATTCATGAGACTCTCTCCAGCGGATGGTAAAGACGAAAAAATACTTTGAGACGAATAAACGAGGAAAGCCGAGTTATAAGTTATTGAGTCATACACGAGCATAAATTTCAGATGCTACAAACATATTCTTAGTAACTTAGCTTGTTTAAGAAGTTATTCATATGAGAGGAAGATTTGTTCGTGTAAGGCATTCCAGAGGGAGTCTGGAAGGCCTGGGGATGTTTGTGGTTTCAAAGACACAAAGTTGGAGCTTACGGTGTGTGAGTCCGAGTGGCACATTCAGCAGTTTGAGTGTGGGTGTCGCTGGTCTCCCGGATGTAGAGGAACATGTAGAGTGAGAAAGTTCTATGTTTTTCACAGAGTTGATCTAATAAAAGAGCTTAGGGTAGAGAGGACGGTAGCGCAGAGTTTGGGTTGACACTCGGTTAAATTACTGTAGTGTGTTTTACTGCGTTTTATTTACTTGTCCGCTGGCGTATAGGAACGCAGCCTAATCTGGTGTTTTGATAGAAGGTCAAAAGCAATAAGGAAAAATGCTGGTCATAGTCGATCATACTCAATTCGACCCCCCCCCTGCCTCTAGAGTATTTCAGAAGCTGTCAATTTTTTGGTATCAGAGCAAGGTCTTTGTAAGCGTGAACATGCTAGGAAGGTTAAGATGAGTCTCAAGAATTAGGTGCGAATCGGTTATGATAGCCAAAACAAGCAAGTTTAAGCTGGTGCGGAAGCAACTATGCATGGGTCGGAAAACAGGCTCAAAAATGTAATTATGGGGATTGACTAATGGAATGTCTGGCTCGTGGTCAAAAATGGTCCCACAGCACATATCATGAGCTGACTCTGAGGGAACAGACTGCAAAGGTAAGCGACAAAGAAGTGGGTGACTGATTGATTACAGCGTTTGGCTCAGCAGAGGAAGTGCCAGACCAAATGGTTCAAATTATTACACTAGGCTATGAGGTATTGTGGACACGTCTACTACAGAGCTTGAACGAGAGAGTGTGGCTAAGGCCGGGACAGAGTATAGACGAGATTTCTGGATGGCTAGGTAGGTTGCAAAAGAAATTATGGGAATACTCTATGAGACTTGCATTATGAAAGTGAACCGACGAGGTAAAAGATCCAAAATTGATTTACTTGATGTTAAATATGAATTATTATGCCTATGAAAAGGGATGAAAAGATTAGTGATGGTTGGTTTTTGTAGGATTTCATGACATAGATCTAATGATTATTAGGATCCTACTGGGAAAAGGGTTTTTCCTGATGAGGAAGATTATTGATGGAGAGCAAAAGCTATTGCGCAGTTTTGAACAGTGCATGGATCCGAGCTAAGATCACTTGCTCATTTATGAAGCCAAAGATTTTTCTATTACTTGTCTCTGGACACAACTGGATTGGCTCCTCATGACACATGATTATTAGAATTGACTCTAAGTCTGAGAGGAACCAGCAGAGGCATAGCATTGAAAGGGAACAGTCTGTAAGAGGATTGAGGAGATGAGATTGGCAATGATTGCAAATAAGCAGTTTGAGAGAAGCTCGTGGGAATCAAGAAGGAATCTTCAAAAGGTAAAGTTTTAAGAAAACTACTCATCTTATGTAGGGTAGCGCTTATAACGCTGTGGAGAAAAGGGACATGCGTAATCAGAAGATTGTTGTCAGAGTGGTAAGTGGACGCAAAGCAGTCCAAGGTCTGTGAGAGAACAGCGAAGCTTTTTCAAGAAATGGCTATGAATAGCATCAATGTGGGGTGATTTCTCCAACTCAGGTATCTGCTGAGATGAACGAATCACTAACGCCCTCACGTGATCGTTGCCCATGACTGAGCTGTTTGGCAACGCGTCGAGGGTACAATCAACACTAGATTCCCGAAACGGAGAGGGAATCGCACAATTGAGAAGTGCTTCGATAGGGCCAACGAAGGATGTATTTGCATGAACGTCAGAGGTAAACTAGAACAGTTAGGGCAGATATGCATGAGTATATTGATAGAGATAATATGGCTAGCTGTTATTAGATTGCCGCGTTAGCGGATGATTGTTAGTCAACAGGTGAAAAGTCATACAGTAGACTGGCAAAGAGAGAAGCTTAAAGAAAAATCGTGTGGATGTGATGTTGCTATTGCCAGTTGTGATCACCTCGAAGAAGTGTTCTGCCATGCACTTGGTAAAGATCAGAGTGGCAAGGAAAGCTTGAACGTTTGAATTGGACAAGGTGGTAAGGGATGGCATGGGAAAAGCCAGATCTTCCAACCAAGAGACTATTCCAGTTGATGGGTCGAAGCGAGAGATCTGATCCTCCTGGTTCCTAGTGATTTAATCAACTTCCAAGTGAGTCGGGTTGATTTTTCAGCAGCTAAGCGA
>SNQN01011120.1:0-18408 GCA_008642245.1 Bassia scoparia | reverse complement strand
GTAAATTTGAAACTTTGTGTTGTGTTATTGAAGCTAGAAACGTTTTGTTGCCATGACCCTGAAGTTCTATCATATAAGTTGTCGCCATATTATATAATAGTGTTTTTCACTGATTGGAATGTGTTTTGACATTGATGGAAGCCTCTTGTGAAGCTTGGAATTTTTGTTATACTTCCTCCGTCACATAATTATAGAAAATCTTGTATTAGTGAACCTTCACTTTGGAAATAAGGTTAATTGTAATTAAGTGCTTGAAAAAACTATTCTACCCTTAGTAAAATAACTAGGAACACCACACCACACCATATGACACTGCACTAGACACACCGACGTCCACTCACACCATGGGCAACACCACCGCCGCACTCATACTACGGAACAAACATCTGCTAGCACAACTTCTACCCTCACTAGGATTTCTCTATCCCTCTCTGTTCCCTCCACAAATCACAACCCAATTACCCAAATCAACTTCAAGGAGACACAAATTGAAGAGGGAGAGACGTGTGGTTGTTGGCGGTTGCGATGGTGGTTAGATCGAAGCGAGAGGTTGTAATGGTGGTTAGATCGAAGCGATAGGTTGCGACGGTGTAGATCGAAGCGAGATGTTGCAATGATGGTAGATAAAGAAGAGAGGAGTGACAGTTGCGATGGTGTTACATAGAAGAGAGAAGAATGGTGGTTGTGGTGATGCGTGTTGCAATGGTGGAGCAGCTGCGGTGTGCGATGTTGGGAGGGGCGCAGTTAGAGGCGGCGACTTGGTTTGATGGTCGGGGGCGGCGGTCTGGTTTGGCATGGTGGTGCAAGTGAGTTGGTGGTGATGGCTCAAGAGAGTTAGGGTTTTCCTAGAGTTGAAGAGAGAGTGTGTGAAATTGATTTCTGGTAAATTAATGAATTGTGGTTGTTAATTGGGTAGATGAATAGTTTGATGATAGAAAGTAGGGGGTAATAAATTTGGTTGGAGTAATTAGTTTAAGTTAAAATGAATTAGAATAAGTATTTAATTTGTTATGTTTTGGATATTTGTAGGTAGTCTTGTAAATTTATTATTAAAAACTTCCAAAAATAGTAAAAGTAAAAGTGTTGCTAGAATTATGTTTCACTATTTTTGAAAATGTTTCTAGAATTATGTGACGGAGGGAGTAGTGCTGAATGATAGTATAAAACCGCTTTAAGATCTAGTAAGGAAGATTTTTGGACACTCTGAATTGAAGCAAAGTTATTCTAATAGGTATTTTGCATTTTTGGGGTTTTATTTGAGATTAGAGGTGATCAAATAGAGCTCGGCCCGACCGATTTTTTTTGCGAGCTATGGTCATGAATTTCCTGGTCCGAATTCGGGCTTGCCTTGGTCCGAAATTTCCATATTTTTGGGCTTTGGCGATCAAATTTTAGGCATTTTTGTTAAATTTTAGACCCAGCCGGAAAAATCCGAAAAGCATAGTCAGTTCGTTTTTGGGCTTTGGAAACACAAACTTTAGGTTCGAACCTAGTCCCATCCCGATTAAGGTCCATATTTTTACCAAGCCTAGCTCAAACCCGGCCCGACCCATGATCACATCTATTTGAGATCAATGTCATGGTTTTGGATTGTGCTAAGCCGTTCATAAGATAATCAGGGGTTGTGATCGTTGCCCCTCGTTCGCGACTCCAGCGCGAAACACCATTAAAAGGGAGAAGAAGCAAACGTGATCACGTACATACTTCTTGCGTAAAGAACTGACACTAGCAAACCCAAAGGGAGGGAAGGGACTCACTAGCGTTAAGGAGGAGCATAGCCTCCCTTTTCAACGAGTCCCATCTGACACACGAACCAGAAAGGGGCCAAAGGAGACAAGACGAAGAGGAAAAACCAAAACTTGAAAAGAGAGAAGGGGAGAAGACGATCGGTGATTGAGAGGGGAGGCAGGAGGTGGCGAAAACGGCGAAAAAAGCCTCGAAAGGGACGAAAACAACCCTCTTAGAGAGGGACAACGGAAACCTCTCTAGAGAGAAAAAACCCTAAGAGGACTTTTTTAAAGTTTAATATTATTAAGACTTCAGAGACTTAGTTTGTTGATAACCATCAAATTACAATTAAAATTTAAGTTAGAGCTTTCTAATTTCAAACTATTAGATGGGTAACCGTTAACTATTTATGTAGCATAATATTCAACAAGTGCATTGCACATGCACATATAAACAAATAAATTAACTTGATAAATCAATCCACTTTATTATTTGTATCAAATATTTCAAATGAGACATATACAACTAATAAGTGGCTTTTATGGCCACTTATTATACTCATTCCACCCCGAATATAACCTTAGTTCAAGCTTCTTTGTGCATTGTCCTATGTTGCTTGATTGCATCACTTTAGTGAATTTGAACCTTTATTGATAAACGATGCAAATTTTGATGTGTTTTGAATGATACGACACCTAGTTTGACATTTAGTTGAGTGATTTTTTAGGTGTTAGGGTCATTGGAGGCATATTGGAAGCAAAAGGAGGCATTGGAGCAAAGGAGTTGACTTAGAAGCAAAGAAGGAATCCAAAATGCAAGGAACAAGCCAAAGAAGCATAGGAGCGACCGATTTCAAAGAGGAACGACCTATAGGGTTCTCATGCATTTTTTAGAGTTAGGAGCGATCGCTCCTCATCACTGGAGCGACCCGTAGGATTTCAGGATTTTCTAGAGGCTTAGGAGCGATCGCTCACCAGGCCTGGAGCGACCGCTCAGGCCCGGCTTGGGGTGGGGTGAGCAGGGCCAAAAATTCCAGCGCTTTTAATAAAAAAAAAAAACCTACTATTATTCACTCAAGCACTCCATTCTCACTCTCTCAGCATATCACGCTATTCTTCCAAAGTTTTCCCCATTTTTTGACCCAGTTACACCGGGTCTGAACCAATTATGATTCTGGTACCGGATACCCGGATTTCTGCTCAGCCCTAGATGGAGTATTTGAATAATTAGGGGTTTGTCTTGCCAAATAAATGGAATAAAGGGAAGGTGGTCTTTGATGTGTTGTGAGCATTTAGTTAACCCTTGATCAAGGTTATTCTTGATATTTTTTTCATTTCATGCTTTGTCTATAAGTAATGTTTGTTATCTTCTTACACTTAAAAGACCATGGACATGACAATGCCTCGAGAGAGGATTTGAGTATTCAGGATTGTCGTTTTTTTTTTGTTAGAATGATAGGTTTTTTGAGGGAGACTTGGTGAGGCCTTAAGGATACCAACCTTCTTTCGTTAACCTCAATCTCTTAATTGGGGCTTAGCGGGACGTGAGAGAAAGAAGAGAAAGCTATCCCTTTTTCTCAGATTTCTTGCTTTTGTGAGACGTTCCCTGAGTTATTTGGATTTTTCCGGATCACATGCCTTAAGTTCTTCAGTTAATTGAACTAGTCAATTTTGTGTAGTTTGTACTAGTAGAAAAAACCTCATATGTGCGGGTCAAATGTTGCGGTTGTATAAAAATCATAGCATATACTTGTTAATCAGTGGTTTTATAACAATCGCAACATATAAGCATTTTGTAAGCAAAATTCGAGAATAACACAATGTTGTAGTTGTTTGGCTCAATCGTAGCATATAACTTTGTATTAAAAAAAAAAGACAAAGTATTAGTACATCGGATTGCACAATAATTTACTGTGCATCAGATTGTAAAAAAAATCCAAAAAAACTAATTAAAACAAACAAGTACAAAGCGGCTAAACCGTTTACATTGTTAAATTTCTTCACTAAGTCACAATACGTACAACTAACTCACACCTAAAACCCTCATTTCACGACTACACCCGAAACCACCCTCGTTGTCCTGCCACAACGGCGTACCGTCGTCGTAGACCCGCACTACTGGCGTACCGTCGTCGCTGACCTCCACACCGTCATACCGTCATGCTGACTCTCGCTGTGTCCGCCGCCGCTACTGCTCTCGATCGGTGGTGCTCCACACTGACGCAGGTTGCTCCATCGCTGCTGCTACGCTGTCATGTCCTGCTCCCACTACGCCGTCGTTGCTCCGCTGGTGGCTGCCATGATTCTTCCCTCTTCAAATCAGAGGTGAAAAATAATTATATTTAACCTATAATTACAATACTATTGCCATTTTGCATTGAGAATAAATTACTTAATTGATTACTCCCTCCGTAACGTAATAAGACAACAATTGAATTTTTACGTATTTTTAGGAAGAAATTTAACAATGTAAACGAGTATATTAGTCGAAATAATTTTAAGACATGAAGAATATGATTATAAGTTTATTGTTTAAATTGTTTTGATTAATTTGATCGTTGACTATGTTAGATTCTACCTCAAAATGAATGAAAATTCAATTGTTGCTTTAATTGCGTTACGAAGAGAGTATAATATATCAATATAATTTAACACTCAGTTAATCATCCCAAAGCAAAGACCAATTGGAATTGATGTATAAACAAGCATGTTAACACTTACATTTTAAACCTAAGTATAATGTATATATTTTCCAATTTCATAGTTGTTGTAACACTTGAATTGAATTACTGTTGTTTTGTGTTTGTAAGTATAGATTTATTCGCAAGTCTTAATTTGTGTTTATTGGTCTACTACACTATTAAGGCAAATTCAGGTTTAAAATTAGTTTATTGCATAAGTTTATTGCTTGAATAAACTTCAATTATTGTATTTTATTTGAATTTGAATTATATTATTCAAATTATTTATTTATTTTGAATATGGATATTAAGAATTTGTTGGTGAGAATGAACTTCAATTATTGTATTTTAGGGATTGAATATATATAATATATATGCATTGAATTTGAATTCTTGTATTTTGGGTACTTATTGGAGTGTTTAATTTAATTTAGTTTAGTTTTATTTTAGTTTGAATGCATGTGAGATAATAGAAGGGGTATGTTAAGGCCTTACTCGTAGATTTTTGTTGATTTGGTGCTAAGTTTAGTTTGACATTCTAATATAATTAGTCGTGATTTGAAAGGATTTGGTTGTGGTTATATTCATTATATATTAGATATATATAATTATCATGAAATCCCTTTGTGTCTAAGCGAGTGCAATGAAGCCTAGGAAGCTTAAAGGAATGTTTAGGATATGTTCAAGCTTAAAACCATGTACGTAATAAGGTTGTTTTAAAAAGTTAGCGTGAATACCCCATAAAATGCTCCAAAATGGTCATTTCACGCCCTTAAATGACCTAAGTGTAACAAAACGAGTGCAATCAAGCCCTAGGAAGCTTAAATGAGTGTTTCAGGACATGATCAAGCTTTAAAACCATGTAATGGAATAGTCTTAAGAAGTTAGGGCGAAAAAACCCTAAACCCCCCTAAAATGACTAAATTGTCATTTCACGCCCTAAAATGTCCTTGTGTGTCTAAGCAGTGCAATCAGGTCTTGGAAGCTTAAAGGAATGTTTTAGGACATGTTCAAGCTTTAAAACATGTAATAGGGTTGTTTTATAAAGTTAGCGTGAAACCCGACCCCATATAAAACGCCCCAAAATGATCATGTTCATGCCTAAAATGACCTAGGTGTGTGAGTGCAATCAAGTCGTAAGGAAGCTTAAATGAGTGTTTTAGGACATGATCAAGATTTAAAACCATGTAATGGGTAGTTTTTAAGATGTTAGGCGCGAAAACCCCTAAAACCCCCTAAAATGGCCTAAACTGCCATTTTTTCACGCCCTAAAATGACCAAGTATGTCTAACGAGTGCAATCAAGCCCTAGGAGATTAAATGAATGTTTTAATGACATCATCAAGCTTTAAAAATAGTAATAGGTAGAAATTTTATAAGTTAGGCGCGAACAACCCCGTAAAACACATGTATTATTTCGAGCTTAATTACGTCTTTGATGAGATATATTGTATAGTGGAAATTCATATTTATTCATTTTTGTTTTTATATATACTATATAATATGTAGGCCAGGTCTTCAACACATCAAGAGATGAGCCTTTTACGGATGTGGAAATCAATGAAGTACGAGACAAATTTTCTAGTTATGTCATACCATTGTGTGTTCTCATGAACTATTTATTGACTTTTTGGAGTAGTTTTTTGTTTATATATATAATAGAATTTTGACGTTATTGATTATTTTGAACTAATGAATTGAACTTATTATTATTGAGATGTTTTTGTATAATTTAATTTTGATCGGTATTGTATATATGGTTATTATTTTGACCATTTTTATTATTATTAATTATTATATTATTATTATTATTATTATTATTATTATTATTATTTATGTATATAGATTAAATAATGGAGGTTGACACACCAACACGGCTGCCTATATATTGAATTCAAAAAAAACATATAGTGACTATATGCTGCGGTTTTTGATTGCAATCGCAGCATATGATGGGACTATTTGTTTGCGGTCTTCAACACACCGCAACGCGCAAACATATAATGGGTATATATGTTGCGGTCTTCAACACAGTCCGCAACTGCAACATCATAGTACCCATTTATATATTGCGGTTGCAACCGCAGCATATGTTGGATTTGTACATTTGCTGCGAGCTCATATGCTGCGGTTGGAAAACCGCAGCATAATGGTGAAAACTGCAGCATATGGTGAAAACTGCAACAATGGTGAAAATCGTAGCATATGAGCTCTAATTAACCGCAACAAATGAGGTTTTTTCTATAAGTGTTGTTACTCAAACCTTGCTAAATCAAAACATCGACCCTTAGCTAGCTTATTAACTTGCTTGCGTACTTCCTCGTGTTCGATCCCTCCACTATATATACATTGCGAGGTTTTTGTGAAGGACAATCAAGATCCTCTATCAAAATGCACGTTGTCGGGCACACATAAACCAACTAAATTAACTTGATAAAATAATCAATCCATTTTATTATTTGTATCAAAAATATTCAAATGAGAAACATATAACACAAAGAACAAATTCAAGATAACAAACACAATATTAAAATTTTTGTAACCTCATAGTATTATTTATTATTTCAATGAGTATGCTCATAATTGACTAAACCTGATCAAAAGTCTTACTCGAACATTTAGAATAGATTAGTTAACCTAGCTTTGTTTATGCAATGTTAGTGTCGAAGCAACTGCCTAGCTAAAAGAATCGATAATTCGTGGGTTAGGCAAAAACTACTAAAGGTCTTAACCTAATTACCAAGACAAACCTAATAGTAGTCCTATCATGTTGTAGTTGATGAGGTCTAATTTAACGAGTAAAACTTTAATTCAGTTAACCAATGAGCAATCAATCACTTTTCAATTAAGCTAATGTGTCAAATTTACGTTCAAGACCGAGTAAACGAGAAGCGCGTAGGAAAAATCTCTACCTCACCTCAAAGTTAAAAACACTCGTCTCCAACTCTCATGGTTTAAGTTTTGGTTGTTTAGCACATTATTTATAGCATACCAGTTGTAACGAACACAATTTTTATAATAAATCACCGTATATATGAAGATAAATATACTCATAAAAAAGGAGATAGGTTGTACGTGGATTGGGATCTACTACAGTTCTCAAGAACTCTAGGTGTAGATTTATTAAAACTAAATCATTGAAAAAAACCAATGATTGTCATTAAATATATGAGTGGGACATCGAACTCTAGATGATGCTTAATCCGTTGTACGCACGATGCAATAACATGTAAGATATGTTCTGTTCACCTTATTTTTCTTATCGAACTTTTTTTTTTCCGAACTTGTTTTTGTAGAGGGAATAATAATAAGTATGATGTTCTTTTCAACTATTTTTTCTGAACTAAATTTATTTTTTCTTATCCGAACTTCTTTTTTGTTCATTTGAACTTATCTAAACCGATTTTTTCTGAAAATAATTAAACATAAGTTGAACAGAACAAACCCGTATAACAAGTAAAATAAATTGTGTTTTTTACTCAAGTCCATACCATAATCTAATACGGAGCAATGTTGGTATACGTAGTTAGCCGTTGACTAGTAGACACAAAACCCACGAGTACTGTCTTGAATACTGCCTTTGGCCGTCAGCGGAATTATGCAAAATCTGACACGTTTCTCTCAGAACCAATCACCCATTACACAAAACATTTACACCACTTTTTTTTTTCTTTTTTTTTTTGGGTGGGCTTTTCATTGTCTTTGTTATTTATCCATTCCATTTATTGGGTCAGAAAAGTCTCTCTTTTTTCCAATTTTCAAATCCATTTTTGTCATCTTTTGTCACATTTATCCACACAATTTACCTTTCATATTTTTTATTTTTTTTGGTTTTTGGGGTTCTTTTGCACTTTGATTTTCATTGAATTTTCGCATTTGGGAGTTGGGATTTTTATTCACACAAGAGAGTTATTGAAAATGGGTTTGGAGCTAATTTTTTGGAGAATCTGATTTCATATCCAATAATTTGTTTCTAAATATATCGCCATTTTTCTCATTAAAATACTCTTTTGATTCTCTCTGTTTTTTCTTCGCCTGTGATCTAGGGTTTTTATTCCCTGATCTCGGAGGTTGGTAACATTCTCATATCCATCTCTTATTATTATTACTTTCCTTTAATTTAATTTAATTTAATGGATTTATTCACATTCATTTCTATGTCTAATGTAAATGAGTATGTTTGGGTGTTGTTCAAAGTTTGAAGCTTTTTTGTTGGTCATTTCTCTTGTATGTATTGAAATCATATGCGAGTTTTTTATTTCTGGGTATCATTTAGTTTTTTGTGAGTGATTTCTGATTTGGGTTGCTTCATCTGGTTTTTATATTGTTGTTTGCATAATTTTATTTTTGTATGAACCATTTATGTGTTTATAAGCTACTCCATGATAACTAGTTGTGTGTGTTTTAAGTCATGATACTGATCTAAAAAAATCAATCTTTTTTTGGGCAAATTCTGTGTTTTGACAATGTCTTGGATAATGCTGCAGATTTTGTGATGGTTAGAGGTGCAGGGCTATCATTCTAATCATCAGCCCAAAGTTTGAGGTGGATCTTCACAAATTTTTGATATTAGAATAATTTTTTTGTTGAGATAAATAAATTAGGCATATAATTTATGCAAAGAAGCAATTGATATAGGAATCAAGTGAGAGGATTACCCTTTGTGTAGTTATTTGGCTGTAGATTGAACAAGTTGAAGTTTTTGTTGGAAGTGTTAGCTTTAGGTTGAGTACTTAAGAATAGTATATAAGAGGAAGATTGTAGGTGTTAACAACATTATTTAATTGTTATGGCTTTCGAGAAGGGGAGTATTTGGTTGATCTTGAATGTGGTGGATACTACCTCGAGGGAAAGAGGAAAGTGAGATTTTGTTTCGGATTATAGATCGGGGGAGAAAACATTTGGAAGTAGGGCGCATAGGGGGCTCTTTCAGTCTAAAATGGATGCTTAGTGTTGTGAATTGATGCCGACCCAGGTGGATGGTTTCTGGAAGTTGAATCAAATTGGTGGTCACAGCAACAGATTATAACACTGATAGCAGCTTGAAGGGGAAGAAGGTAGAGACCTTGCAGCGCTTTTAGAGAAGAGGAATCAATATGAACAACGAAAAAAGGTGGGTTTGAAGAATGCCTCCAAAACCTCCAAGACCTTCCTAAAGGTCCATTTTTGACTGCATCGGACTGAAGTTGTTAAGGAGCTTTCAGAACTTGCTGCTAGAAGCGGCAAGATTTGAACGGACTTAAAGGCAGTTAGGAGGATGAAAGATACTAAGAGGCCCTCTTAGGCGCAGTGTAAACTGATTGGTTGATAACTGTTGTTTCTTCTTTATTATAGTATTTCAAGGTATTGATGGTTGGAACTTAGAGTTTGATCTTTATTCTATATGTTTCATTGTTTGCATCATGTTCTCTCTATGCCTATGCCAGCAAAATCTCCGTCCGTTGCTTGATCTTTAATTCTTTTTATATGTTCATTCTAGGAAGAAAGTACCTGTTCTAGAATAATTTTCTATATGCCAATGTGTTGATCTTTCCATCTATACACCGATTCCAGTTTCAACGCAAACTCTCATGAAAGGTTTGAAATGCCAATATGTGAAGCAATCCAAGGTATATAAAAGTGGAATTTGATTACAATTCACCTAATCCTTACATGTAGAGGTGTTATCCTCAAGGGAATGAAGGGTGTATTTATCTCCTAATGGGTTTTTAAATGCCTTTTTTGACCCTGGTTATTGTCCAATCCAATCCACTACTTCAGCTCACAGGTAGACTGGATACTAACAAGTCCCATCATCAGAATAATCAGGTCTGTGTTTTGTTTCAAGTTTTATTTTCTTGGTTGTTCCCTTGTTCTCAAAATTCTGCGAAACTTAAACAAATAGATGAAGTTGGGTCAGGTTTGAAGTTCCGGCTTCAATTCTGATAGCGCTATATCCTGTCAGGTTTGAACCAGCTATCAGTTTCTTGAATATAATTCGCATATCTATCATGCATTTAGCTAAGCAACTTCTGTATGCAATAATGCAATGCTGCCTCTTTTATAACTTAGATGGTTTATTTTTGGGGAAAAAATAAGTTGAAGCTTCAATGATAACTAACACTATATAAGAGAAGAATAGTGAACTTGGTCATTCCTTCATTAAGTTCAGAGTCATGTAACTTACTCTCGCATTAATTCATTAAGCGTCTTATTGTTTTAATCTGATCAAAGTAATATTTTCTAGTTTGTCATATAAATCTCTTCTTTTGGTACTTATAGTGCATTACGGAGTAAATATTAATACAAGTAAGTATTTGTCGTATAATCTGTTTCTGCGATAATGACAGTTATGATGTATACCATGTTTGTGACAAAGATTACCGTCTCCGCTTTATTTTATTGGCTTAATATGTTCTGCACTACAATTCTGTTAGCTTTAAAGCATATGTATTTCTTCTCATTTTCAGGTTATCTGAGTTCTCATGTTTGATGCCATAGGCAGAATGATCCTGTATATCCTCACAACTTCTAACTCCAGCTTCTTCTGTACTAATGTTTTTCTCATTCCTAGTATCTTAGAGTTTCTCTTCATTATGTGGCTGATGTAAATGATTGTATTAGGTCTGTGCACTAACTCCCAATTACAAACAAATAAGTTTGTGTTTTGCTTTGAATATATAAAACTTATTTGATTCCAACTGCTGAGGCTTGTTCTCTTGACCTTGGGGTGTTCTTAGATCTGCTTTTTTGGAAATTTTATTTTATCATTTAACTTCATATCTTGATACCTGCTTTCATGAGTACAATTTATCGCATACTAGGCAACTCAAGATTGTTCTTAAACATCACTAGGATTTGTCTTGGCAGGCGTTTCTCGGGAACATAGCTTGTCCTAGATTTTTCAGGGGTCTCTGCAACCGTACTGCAAATGAAGGGTTTGAATTTCAATCCAACTCTTTAACATGCTTCCCTCGTATGAGATGACCAACCATTTACTTCTGCTCCTAAGTGAGTTGCATTCTTCTATTTTCAACAATCTACTCTAGAGTCTCTATGCAATTTGTGATTCTGATTCGGGTCTTTTCGACTCTCTGTTCTGACTGTCTATGTAGTCCTTTGGAAGGTGGCTTCTGGTTTTTCAAGTCGCCCATAGAACAAGATGGCAGGGATGCTGGGTAAACTTTTGTAATAATTTATACCTGTCAGTCAGATATTAGGCTAATGCGACACATTGACTCTTTTCGATTAGATGGAAGTCGCGGCTTTTTTTTATTTTTTTTCAAGGGAAACTAATCTTCCAAATGGCTGCTCGTTGTAAATATGCTAGAGTTTCATCTCCTGGAGGTTGTATAGATTTTTGCATCTCCGAATCCGCTCTTGTCTTGAATCCGGTTCCCAGCAATCGGAAGAGCAAGTTTTTTGGTCTTAGGTTCATTTTTTTTAGTTTTGTAATTCTTTCATATCTTCCCCTAGTTTAGAACGAGATAATCTAATTGAAGTCTTGCAAGATTGACATTTTAGAATTATTTGTTGTCCCTTGTACTCCTTGGTCAATCTCTTTTAGCTCCTTTTGTCTTCGCTTTTGTGGCTTATGCTTTCTGTTGGCGGGTTGGGGAGTTCTTAGTTAGTGCCTAGTGCCGCGAAGTCTTTATGCTTCGTATTAGTAAACTTGGTAAAGTTAGCTGGTTTCCCAGCTTTCCTCCTTCTCGTCAGAAATGAGACGCTGTATTTAATGCATCCATACATATGCGAACGGGGAAATTTTTTTCGGCTGTTGAGCTGTATACAAGCCTTTTTCTAGTTAGTCTGCCTACAATCACTGTGAATGTGAATGTGCCAATATTGTGATCTCAACCTTGGTGTGGTTGTCATCTGTGTGGATTGTTTCAACAAAATCTTTATTAATATCTGTCGAAATACGGTTTTTTCTCCCTTCAAATTCGTCCTTATTGTTGAGTGAGTGTTTTCGCGAACCGCATTTAAAGTGTTTTTTATGGCTTGTCTACATGAAGCATCTAATTAACTTTAACTTTAATTTTATGAGATAGCTATTTTGAAAGAAGATCGAGCAATATAGCTTGAAGCTATTTAAATCTAATGGTACGAATAAATACTGTGTTTTGAAAAATCAAAACTAAAGAAGTTTTGAAATCTTATTTGGCTCGAGGCGTTGAGACTATCAGAAGTCTTTCAAAATAGGAAAATGACACAAACAATCTTATTAGGTTTGGTTATAATTTAAAGGAAATATAGAAATGTAAGAATTAACACTGTGTTATCCCGTCACAGATCAAATTTTTGGACATGAGGTGATGAATGCATGAATAACATAGTAAATGAAATGATTTTAAGCTTAAGGCATTGGTCAATCGATACAACCATCCGAAATAAAAATTTGTGTTTGTGTGGTCTTTAAAATCATAGTATAATGTTAATTCATACCTCTTAATTTTATGTTTCGCATCATCACAAGCACCTTATTAAGTTTTTTTCTTCTCTTAATTTGAGGACAAAACAACGATGGATGCGAATTCCAATGAGGAAGGGAATGCTATTGAATCCAAAAATATAAAAAAGTCCATTTCAGCTACAATTTTCAAAAATATCTCGTCTCTAAATATCCCCACAACCTCCAAGCTCTCTCAACATCACTGGAGCTACTTGTTGGAAATTATTTGGTGAGGACAAATTCAAACAGCAATAACACAATCAACAGGAAATCTTTCGAGGCGTGATTACAACTTTCCCAAAAAACAATATTCCAACCCTCACCATAAAGACGGGTGGCACGGATTTGTTTAGGAGATAAACGAAGAAAAAATAGTCACTCTTAGTAATGACTGATTTTTCAATGTACTTAGCGTGTTTAGTGAGGTTGAGATGATGATGATATCCAACTCGCACTACAATGTCTTTGGCAGGTTATTACTTTTTATAAGCCATATGGATGGGGTTGATTACAATACATATGTTAATCACTCATTCATATATAACTTCCCACTACGTGAGTACTACTCACTGCATGAGTAACTTCCATACATAAGTAATTCCATCTACGTGAGTAACTACCCTATTGGCATTCCTAGGTCTATCCCCTACTTGGTATTGGTAACTACTCACTAACTCAATGCTTGTAGGAGTTTTAACCATCTGTGCTCGTTGGATTCCACTTTTTTAATAGGTGAGTGGGGGAGTGCATGGCCGATTCCATAACCGCCACCTAATGCCACTTTCTTTTCGTTATTAATGTTCAAAGAACACTACACATGTCAATTATACGTCTAAACAACATTTAACAAAACATAGTCTCAAACAACAAGCGTACTTTTGCTTTATGACTTCATATTTTGTTGATAATTTCGTTCACCATAACCACAACTCTACCAAAACACATACCTAATTCAACAGCTATCACTGCGGACAAACAATCCCAACCACCTTTTACCTATTAATTTTTTTTTTCTAAAAAATAAGTGGCACCTCGAATTGGCGCCAACCAAGGGGCCATAGTTGGTCGCCATATTTAAGCTCGAGAGCGCCTATTTTTTTAAAGAAAATATCAAAACAACAGGTACTGAAAGTGGTGTTTTGCGAAGCGGGCTTGTGCCTGGCTTGCGTGGCGGCCATTGTAGTGTGGCTGGGCTGCTTGGTGGGGCCACTGTGGTGTGGCTTGGGTTTGTTGGCATGAAGGTTGGTAATGGTCCGGCATCATGTTGTGGTAGTGGGGGTGTGAAGGATAGTGTTGGGTGGGCGTGAGGGTGGTGTTTGGGGTGGTTAGGAGGGAAGACATATATGACATTGCTCATGCGGAAAGTTGAATATAATTTAAGTACTTATGGAACATTGTTTAAGCATTTCAGAATGAGGTATTGAGCATGAGCAATGTACAATTCCATCATGTGCCGGCCATAATTAAGCGGGCCTAGTACAAAACTAAGGCTTGGATGGCGTTGACTTTTTTTGGGGTGGTAATTACTAAGCTAGGAACATAGAACTAATGCATTTTTTTTTAATACTTGTATTTAAGAGTGTGCATGTTTTTCGTAGAGAATGTAAGAATGATATGTCCATATAATGTTATGATATAATGATGTATGGATGGCCATGCTCCTATTTTTCAATGTAATGATATTGCATGTTTTGAAACATGCTCGGTCCAACTTTCTATAATGCATGGCTCAGGTTAAACAATCTTCAATTTCTGGAATCTGTTTAATATTGGGGTGAAAATAAATAATAAACTAGGAGGCTTATTGGATAGACAATTAGTGTTTGATCATGTACTCGTACTATTCTATCGTTCACTAAATTATTGTCAATTTTATTATTTACTATTAATGCATGGCTCGGATTAAAATGTTTGTAATATACCAATACACAATTAAGCCAAGTACTCATCTTAACAACTAACGGTGAGCCGGTAAGGACAGTGAAATATGGCGAAGATAGACTGTGCAAGAACTTAGCAGATAGTACGGAGTATCGATGAGGAATGGGGATAAATTCGGTGACTTTTGCTTAGCCTTGGCCGAAAGGTCACCGGCGTCACCCATGCATGCTCAATTAAATTAAAACATCTCTATCCCAACAAAATTCAAAGGAACTTCACGCACATAAGAGATTGATTTAATGTGTGCAAATACCACCACTTGGTCAAACAGTTACCATGTTAAAGATGGAAAGAAAACCCAAAAGTGTACCAATAATAAAACAGGRAGTAACATTAAGTCAAGATGGTGAAATCAACAAAATTAACATCCAAKTCTTTCATAGGGTAACAAGTAGATTACGATACTAACAACTTTGGTCTGACACAATCTATGAGCAACAACAACCATTAGATTAATAACTAATCACCTTCCCCTTGTACCGAGGACGAACACTAAGATATAATTCCTGCACGTCATAGAAACCAACGCATACAAAACACTTCATGTATAAATCAAATACATCTACTCCCCATGCCTACATTTTATTTAAGATAGACAATAGTAAAAACACAAAATGATACAAAAGCTTATTTACCTCAYAATCATATACAGTATATAAACACAAACAGCAGCATCCTAGCCTCCAAAACCATGAACGGTCTGGGGTGAATCTTTTCAGCAGATTAAACACCAGCCAAAAATTAACTACTGCCATTGTAACCTTGTCATATGTCACTTTCCCTTGTTCTGTTCTATAGCAAGGGCTATTTTTAAGGCTTATCTTTCAGCATAACACATTGTTTCAAGGTTATCTGAGCCTCAAGACAAGGTCACAAGACTCACAACACAATGTGCTGAGCCCTTGCCCTTCGAATTCGTTCACCAGAAAATTATTGATCGGGCATATCCTTTGTCTTCACAAAATTCTTAATGGCTCTAAACAATTTTATTGATTGCATCATAAGTTTTGAATCAGATTTTGTGCTTTGAGAAAGAATTAAATGGACACATATGAATACTGAATATAAACTGATTACATGCAAAGCTAATAAAATTCATTCGTATATTATATTTCTATGCAATATGTTCCATACAATACTGATTTTTGGAAATTTCTTACATCATTTGATTCATAGAAAAAACTAGACCCCCATTTCTTTTGATTTGACGCGCCTCTTCTACAAACACTCGTGTATATAATGACTTTGCTTTCTTCCATTTACTATTAAGTCCAAGATTTTCATCTGGGATTAACTGAAATTGAACTGAGATTAACTAAACCCGAACTTAACTGAAACTGAACTAAGCTGGAATTTTTGGTGAGGTTTGGTCTAATTCGTACTTTAATTATCGGTATTTCAAAAAGAAACTAAATTCTTATGAAAAAGTTTTGTCTATGTTATGGAGTATTCTCTAAGTTAAGACTTTTTTTTTTTAGTGAAACAACATATAACTTCAATGCCATGTTAAATTAGTTTATCTACAAAAATTTAATTTGTAGGTAAATTGAATCTCATCAATTTGTAAGTGAATTAAATTTGTAGGTGAATATGATAGATAAAAATTGATACTAAAAAACATAATTAGATGAATTGACTTGTAAGTTGTAACTAGGACTGTACACCGGTCCAGAACCGGATCGGACCGAAATTAATTGGACCGGTGGACCGAAATCTTAAATTTGACGGACATGGATCGCACCGGAAATGGTAGAAAAGGAATCGGGAACGATTTGCTGGTTCCGGTCCGGTCCGATTTTTGACCGGTTTGGACCGGTTAGGTAATATTAGTTTTTTTTAAAAAGTTTGGTAAAACTTGTATTTATACATCATTTGGACTTTGATAACTAAATACTTTTGTATGGCTGTATATATAAATACACCCTTTGCAATCAATTTTCACTCAACTTCGTTTTTTCTCTTTTCTTCTTCATTTTTTTTAAAAATCAGCACATTATACGAGGTAACCAATCCACTGACATATCTTCAGTAAGCATGCATATATAGAGTTTCCATCTTTTATTTGTTTACATTATTATTAAGCATGTTTCTCAAAAAAATTACACATAAATATGCAAAAGCTATTCTTTTTCACCATTTTCTTCCATATGAATCGAAACAATGAGAAACTTAGTTGAAATTTTCTGGGTTTTGTTTATTTTTTTCGTTTATTGTATGGTTATTGTTGGGTTAGAGTTGAATTATAGTTTTGGTAAGGAATTTAAGTCAGAACTCAGGAAACAAATTAACACAACTAAGAAAAAAGATGAAAACTTATCGAACCGAAAGGGAGCTTCGCCAGCGGCTTGCTGCTCCTGCAAGGAAGGGAGGACTGGAGGCGCACCGGACCGGAGGAGTGGCAGCAATAGATCAAAAGAGGGGAGAAAAGGAATTAGCGTTTTGAAAAGGGAAATGTCGAGTATTTTTTTTTACGAAATTTCGAGTAATTGAGTGAGTAAAGCAAAGTCTAWTATTATTCACTTATTTGTTATCCATTTCCCCCCAAAAAAATTAAAAAATTAAAATTACCAGGTCGTCGATCTAGATCGGAGGACCATCGGGTTTTACCCGGACCGGACCAACGACCCGGAATCCAAAATTTCGAAGGACCGGAGACCAGACCGGTGGTACAGGTCCGATCCAGTCCCGGTCTCGGTCCGGTCCAAACCGGTCCAAATTTCGATCTGGACCGGTTTATGAACAGCCCTAGTTGTAACTAGTGATAATGATAAAAAGAGTTGATATAAGCATACTCATCGAAATAATGACAATAATAAAATAATACTAGGTAGGTTACAAAAATTTAAATCTTGTGCTTGTGTATCTTGAATTTGTTTTTTGGTTGTATACAAAAAAGAAAGTGGATTGATTATTTTATCAAGTTAATTTATTTGATTTATATGTGTATGTGCAATGCACTGTTGAAATATTATGCTACATATGTAATAGCTTAACAGAGGACACCTAACCCATTTAATAGTGTTGAATTAGAAGCCACAGTAACTTAAATGTTAATTGTATTGATGGATTATTTCAACAAATAAGGCTTTTGAGATCTTCAAATCTAGTATCGTGGTAGACCACCCTAAAAAGTGTCTTCTCCCGCAAATTTGAAAAAGTCAATTGACTGGGTACTTAACAGTACACATTTCGAGAAACATATATGATTCCGGATGCTAGTGACCCAATAATCTATTGAGTAACCACACCCATTTGAACAAGTGCGAATTAAAGTTCCGAGCTCGGAAACTTACAGCCGGGGTCATTAATAGGACTGCAGAAATAGTCATTTTTTTATTATTCTATTTAGCCCTTTCTTTAATATTTTCTAGGATTTTAGAATATTTACGTAGTTATATTATTTATGTTCAGTTTTCCATTTTCGTTTTTCAGTTTGTTTGAGTCCAATATTTTTAGATTAGTTTCTAGATTTTTTTGATTTTTTGTGATTTTTCAACATTATTTTTGTATCATAAATTTTAGACTACCCCATTCTTCAACTTATTGATTTCAGTTTTAATATACACTGAAAAAATAAATATTACAGAAATATCTTCTCATAGATATCAATCCAGATAAATGTAGTGCAT
>SNQN01011118.1:8423-19923 GCA_008642245.1 Bassia scoparia | reverse complement strand
GTGTTAGGGTCAGCTTCCTAAGAAGTTGTCCATCACTTGATTTGCCCAGTTCAAGGAAACTTGAAGACCCAGAAGACGACTCCGCACTTTCAATATCTCAATGGTCCTCTAAATGCAATGAGCAGAGTATTCAACCGCTAATTACTTTGGACACCAATTCCGATCGGTGGTTCAGACTCTTGAATCAGAGCCAAAGCTCGGTGAATTGGGAATATAGTCAAAACGAGTTCTAAAGCAAGTACAGTAAATTCCCAGCTTCCTGTGGGTATTTCACCGGAACGTAGAGGCCAACCAATGCAAGGTGAGGGAACATTCTGATATAGAGATAGAGAGAGAGAGAGCGAGTCAGAGGATGACAATCGACCGAATGAGGAAGATCAAGCTCCGCATGGTATTCAAGACACCGTTCAGCCTTAAGTATATAACATCAGTTTCAACTAGTTGATTCATGTTTACTGGGCTCTACAAGGTGGTTAGTTTTGAGGAAGATGTTCAGCCCAGAAGTCTGTATATAAGGGTACGGTGGGGGCTGGTGTAAACAAAAAGGTGGTTCATTATCTCTGTCTTTTTCTTCGCGGCAACACTGATCAATCAGCCACATTACCAAGAACAATAACTTTCTAGACATGGGGCTGCGCTATATGGCGCGCCCGGACTTGTGTTATGCAAACAAAAGATGGGCCTCTGAGTTAGGACACGATAGGATATTTTGCTTTTCCAATGGTGGTGAGGAGATACCGGTTATGAGCAGGCTTTGATAGATCTACTGCAAAAGGTCACTTGCTCTATTAGGACCACTCCAGACCCCTGCAGGGATGATAAGAAATCTAGGGAATTGGAAATCCCGAGTTGAGTGTGTAGTTCCACAAGAAGGGGTCCAGCCACTGAGAATTGCATCGTTTTGAAGCACAGGATTCAAGACATGGTTGATGATGGTCGTCTCCCAGTTTCCCCAGCGGCGATCAGTGGAGTCCTCACATCCCAACCAAGCCACGATTACCGGCTTATTTAGTAGTATTGATACGCGCTCGCGTACTTACTCGCCATTTAAGCGGCTTCAGTACATAGACTTTTAGAGAGTTTCGCCTAGCAGTTTCGCTCTCCTTTCAATTCCTAGTCATTGAGTCTGATGGTTTAGTTCTTCCTGGTAGACTATACCTGAAGTGTGTCTTCCCAATGGAGTGTTTAGATCTTAGTGTTATGATGAAATATCCAGGGCGTCTCGCGTTTGTTTTTCGGACTTCAGCTCAAAGATGCTTTGAACTCACGAAAGTTGGAAATACGTGAGTCGTACTCATGGATTATTCGAGCAAAGGTCACTTACAAGGCAAACATAATTTTCTTCGGTTTTTCTCGATTTAACCAAAGGTTTTCAAAACGAGTTAAACTGGCAATTCTCGTGCTTTTTTGTTTTCGCATCATGTTGCGTCACATTTTTTCTGAACCCCATTTTTTAAAATTATTTTTCGTGATTTTTCTAGTGATTTTCTATGAATTTTTTGCATGTTTAAATTTACGCTGAATACGCAGAAATCGTGAATAATTTAGAAACTACTCGGATAAGTGCGAACCTTTCTAGAACACCTCTAGAAATCCTTCTTGAGAGCAAGGAGTGTCTAGGTTGCGTCGAATCAAGGGAATGACGAATAAATCGAGAAACAAAACAATTGAGGTTTTTGGAAAAAATAATACAAAATATTGGCGTATATACGCAAGTGATGAGCGTATATACGCTATAGGAACGGTAATACGTCAACAAGGCTGCGTATATAGCCCACTCTCACGATACGTTTGCCAAATTTCCATGGGGAAAAGAGAACGTATTTACGCTGGAACGAGCGTATAATACGCTTCCTCACCCGCTGGTATTACGCTCGTTTCGCGTATTACGAGGGTTTTTTCCTGCCTGCGTTTTTGCCTCGTGCCTATAAATATTTCTCTGCTTGTCAGTCGGGACACGATGACTTACATACGCAAATTCACGACTCTCTCACTTCACTTGACAACGACTTTCAATACACTTCACAAGTCAGAGACTCTATACACTCTCAAATAACACTCAAAACAACACATTCGATTTCCAATTCAAAGCATCAATTCCTCTCGAATCAACAAGCGAAATAAGGGTATAAAATTGAGATTACTCACCCAAAACTTTTTTTCACTTTTTTCAATTCCTTTTGTCACTTTTAATTTGATAATCATTATTTTTTGAGTTTTAATTAATTTAAAAGCAATGTAGAAACTCACTTGTTAATGGTTTCCATGGTAAATATGTGTTTTTTCTTAATATTTTCATTGTTTAATGGTTTTTTCTATGTTTTGTCATTTATTATTATAATATTATTATGTCAATACTCAACTCCGTTAGTTGTTCGTCTCTATTTAGCAATTCAATCGAAAGGCGATTCCTTGAGTTGCTTTTTATTCTAGAATTAAGTATGCTATATTGTGGTAAGTTGTATGTTTTTTGACAGTGTGTATCAGTATTGCTGTGAGGCTATATTAGTGGAACTAATAGTGATGATAATGCTCAGCGGGATGTACTACGCATCGCGTTTTGGTTTATATCGCAACATGGTCTTTATGTACGGTGATATTACTTTACAATCACACTGTTGATGGTGAGCTGTTGTTATTAGGATTCGCTGTTGGAGGGGGATGGTGGTGGTTATTTTGCGGTTTGGTGGATGCAAATTAAGGAGTCAGAATATGTCAGATCTGTGTAGGCGAACGAACCGTTCTTGTGTGCACTGTATTATTAAATGGTGACTAACAATCAAAGTGAACGCTTATTACAATTGTAGAGTCTTGGGTTTGTTTAATAAATAGCACCGTGCATTAGTATTCAGTCCTTCAGATGAAATATCGTTTGAATTTCATAGATTGTGTATGGATAATTGTATGGAAAACTACAGATTGAGAAGTAGTCGGTATTTGAGGAGTAGAGGCCTGCTACATGCGGGCGAATTTTGGTTTAAGGAGATTGTATAGTACCATGTCCGTACGACTGGGTTACTTGTTTTAGTATAGTGTTATTTTTGCACCATAAGTTTCGATTGTGTTAGTACGTAGACGTTCATATACTCCGGCGCCGACGATGTTAGCGCGATTCTATATAGAATTCCATTATGCGGATTCGCATGGCTCAACTCCATGAACTGAAGCTGACGGTCAACCCTTGCCTATAGGCTAGGGGCGAAGACTAACACTCTATACAATAAGCATGTATGTTTACGTTCATTTTTGTAGATATATGTAATAGATATATAGATATATATAGAGAGTGTCATATATATAGATACTTCTTCATTGCGCGGTTAGCGTGTGATCTAATGCTGATTAAATTTCAGACGTATTTTGTTGTACTTGTGCAAAGTGCACGCGCTTCTTCTTCTCACAGCTCAAATCGACATATCTCTCATTCCTTTGTCATGTTCTCACATCAAACCTGGTTGTGTTTATTCATATGTGCTTAGCCGTATCTTTCTTCATCACCCCGACATAGTGACCCTTTTGACAAAACGGTGCGTAGGAAAAGAACGTGCATAAAAAAGAAAAGAAAAAAGAATAAAAATGGGCAAAAAGAAAAGCAAAAATCAAAGTTAAACAACAAAGTTTTTCACAAATGCAAATTTGACACTTTCAATTCTAATATACAAGACATTTTTTTATTGTAGATATATTCGACTCACGCTGTACCCGTGGGTCATTCAATAAACAATCAAAGCTTTTTTTAACGCCTCAAACCACAACCTACATTCACAAACGGAGTACAAACGGCCTCTCACACGAGCGCATTTGCATTCAAAAATCAATTTCATCAGAACTGACGGTGGTTGCGTGATTTCGTCAGGGAGTAGTGACGGTTAGCTATTCTTGTTTAGAATACAGATTATCTTAGCTAGACCACCGCTATTACAGTTAAATCGTTTGAGAGGTTGTTGTATCTTAGATACATTATATTTTTGCAGTCTAGAACCTGACATAGAGACTCAATGTTGAACTACATCATCTAGAACTTATGGCATCGCACTATTCAAAATTTGAACCCTTATAATATTTATACATCATACATACTCGACTTAAATTACCTATTTTGTTAGAGTACCTCAATGCACTCTATTTGATCTAAATTCAAGTAAAGCACCTGACCTTTGGGTTTAACTTTGTTGGCAGTTGTATATTTCCTTCTGTGCTTGACTCTAAGCCGTAACCACGGTTGTCTCAAAGCTCTCGCTGCGGCGGCGATGTTGTCATTCATGGTCTCCTTAGTGCTCCAGTTTGGGTGATATATATATATATAGTGCCCTATTAGTGTTCAAGTCTATTGGCTATCAGTAGATATAGTGTTGATATTACTTGTACTGTCTGTTACACTCGTTCCAGCGGTATCGCTGTGTCATTTCACTCTTCAATTCAGATCATGTCTGAACGTTAGTAGATATATAGATTATCAAAGGCTCTTTCAAATCATGTTAGAATATGACCTAGACAGATCATCTTTCAATCATTGTCTAGAACCGAGCCTAGAACTTTGCAAGACTTCTTATAATATATTAAGTTCAGACCTAAGACAAGACTTTCCAAGTCAGTGCGTTAATATGCTTTTTATTGTCTCATTTCAAATATGTCTAGAATTCAGACCTAGACAAGTCATTTCAATCATCGCTCGGTAGTCGACATCAGACTAGACAAGACCTCTCAATCAAGTCTACAGACGATAGATCCGGGTAAAATTCAACAGACTCCCTTTCAATCATTCAGAATCAGAAATAGACAGACTATGTATATCAGTCTTAAACAGACTAGACATAACCTTTCAACGACCTCTCAAATCGGGTTCTGAACAGATCTAGACAGCCTCTCTCAAATCTGTTCTAGTACAGCCTCGTGAGACAAGACTCTTCAAATTCAATGGCTCTTCTAACCACATGTCTCACAAACCAGACACCTAGCAAGACCTTTCCATTTCCAAAGACTCTCTCAAATCATGTCTAGACAGACCTAAGATGTTAGACTCTTCACATGACTCTCCTCAGAATCATGTCTAGCAATCAGACTAGACAAGACTTTCAAATTCAATGACTCTTTCAAACTATGTTCTAAAACAGCAACCTAGACAACGGCTTCCAGATTCAAAGACTCTCTTTCAAAATCAATGACTCCTGCCTCTCTCTCAAATCAGGTCACATAGTTCAAGTCAACAATTGCACGCAAATTTCGGCCTAGATAAACATAAAAAGACTATGTCGTCACCAAAGCGTAGTCTTAATCCTGCTTAGGGCTTCATTTTCAGCGCAATGCTCTTTATATATAGAGAGGTGTAGAGTTCTTTCTCTCCGATAATTTGACAGGGGCATGACGCTCAAAGGGTATCTATGACACATAATAGAAACAAACCTGATGGGAGATCGAGCTTCTAGGATATATATATGTATATAGACAGTATACCCCTGACCGGTCTGGTAGAGTATAGAGATAGAGAAATGTAGCCGTTTTGTCCGAATACTTGTTGTTCGTCTGTATTCTTATTGTTATGATTGAGGAGAGCTTCTGTGCATTAAAATCGTGTCTCAATGAGTAATCCGGTGATGAACACATACCGGCGTTGTGTGTGTGTGTGCTTTTTTGTCGCACTAGAAAAGAATCGCGGTGTTAGAGATAGGGATAATTAGTGAGGTCGTGTACTCTCGGTATATATCGAGTCCACGATGTTCTATCAGGTACATACAAGGCCACCTCAGTTATTGTGTTCTTATCGTATTTTATATTTAGTGATATAATATTCTTGATTTGTAGTATAGATTTAGATTAGTTAGATTGGATATCCGGTTGTTATGTTTTCCATCAACAACCATGTGCGTACATTTTTCTGAATGCGCCAGTATTTTTAAATTTTTTTTCTGCTTTTTCTAATTATGATTGTTTTCTATGAATTTTGCAATGTTTAAATACAGCAGAATAAAGAAAATAAAGTGAATTTAATTAGAAATACTCGGAATACGTGGAACTCTTCTTCGAACATTCTAGAACTCCTGCTCTGAGAGCGAAAGGGTGTCTAGGTGGCGTCGAATCATAGGGAAATCACTGAATAACATCGAGGAAACTCAAAATATTTAGAGGTTTTTGGAATAACATACGCATCATCCGATATCAAGGCTCAGTATCGGAGTTATACCGCTGTAACCGGAGAGCTATATAGCTCCAGTTGCTGCGTATATTAACGCCTCAACCAAGCCATACGAAATTGCAAAATTGCATGGAGGATTGCAGCGTTAATAGCTGATGGTTGAGCCCGTATTACGCTCCCATGAGCGTATATACGCCATCCTCAGGTATATACGCAGGGTTGCTTGCCTCGTTTTTGCCTCGTGCCTAAATACTCCTTGCCTTGCTCAGTCCGAACAATTCACAACTTCACAACTTCACACCTGTTCAACACACTCACGACACAGTCGAGACAACCCTTTCTCTTTCTAATATTCAAACATATGGACATTTTTTCAATTAATGCATCACTATTTCGTAAGATCAACAAGCGAATATACGGTCTATAATCTAGAGATTCATCACCAATAACAACTATCTATTCACTCTCTTTTTTAATTAATTCCTTTTGTCTCTCTTATTTTATTAACTATTGTTTTGAGTTTAATTCAATAAATATCATGTTAAAATCTCAGCTTTTAATCGTTTCTGTTAATATGTAGCTTCTTAATGTTGTTAATATATTCAATGTTTTTGGTTTCTTCAATTTTTGCATTTAACACTTTTATTACATATGTTTATTGTCATCTACGCTTGTTTTGTCTCAATTAGCATTCAAATGAAGCGATCGTATGCATTCCTTGATTTAATTCTTTATTGTTCTGCTACAATGGGAGTGAGCACACATACAGTATTATTTTATACTTATTAACCTTGTTTTTCATGTCTTGTATTATGTTTTCTATCAATTTGTTTATTATTGCTTAACAAGACCGGAATTTAAATCGTTTGTCACTTTAAAGTCTTCAGATTAGCGACCTGTTTTCTAAGCACACTTATTAATATTGACTAACAATCATAAGCGATCGCTTTATTCTTTGAAGTCTGCTGTTTGTAATAATAGCAATTCCACTTATTATATTATGCGCTTTCGAAGTAAATCAATAGTTTTTTGAAATTCAATTTATATTTATGAACTACAATAGACCAAGTAGACCTGCTCATGCGGGCGAATTGGTACAATCTGATTTTACATGTCCCTGACAACACTTGGTTACTGGACCTACTTGTGGTTACTAGGTTGCCACCAAGTTTCGGGCTCCCTGAAATAACCTATATAGGCACTGTGCGTCCCTCAATTCGACAACACCCCAACGCATTCACATGCATTCCAGTCTAACTCCCATGAGCACTGAACTGATTCCCCCCTCAGGGGGCGAGCCTACTGATAACAAACGGTCTTGTGTCTTTTGTCTGTGAATAGTTGATTTTGCCAAACACAGGGTAGTCCTTTTTGGTTTTTGAAAAAGCAGACTTTAAAAACAAGAGACTTTGTGATATGGATTATTGTTGATGTTTGTGTTTTCGGTTCAAGATTCGAAGAGAGTCTTGTTCTCAATCTTTCTTTGAATGCAAGATTTATCACGTGTTTGGACTGGCATCCAAATTTACTAGGTGATCTTTTTTGATTTGCAGGAGTTTCAGGAAGTGCACAGGACAATGACTTAAATTCAGAAGTTTCCTGTTATGCAGTCATTGATAGCAGCTATTTATTTGGGTGTGTGGAACTAGGAGTAAGCTTTATTGGTCTGTGCTTGTCCAACTGTAAATGAATAATTAAGCAATTTCAGCAATTGTAATAAGGAGAATCCGAGAGTCCTGCTTCTAGGATTGTCGAAAAGTTTGGTTTGTTGGTTTGAGAGCATTTGAATATGTAATTAGTTTCCTTTTGTTTTGTTCACCTTCTTTATATTTTAGAGGAGCCAACCTAGTTGGGTTTTCTAGAGTATAGAGGTTTGTTAGGTTGTATTGTTTTTATGGCGCTTAATAAAGTTTTTATTTTACTGAGCACAAAAAAATGAAAATATATATAATTTTGGCAAAATTTGTCACAACACTTTAAACTATCGGGTAGTTGTTAAAAGACCACAAYCTAATGTATTGGGTGCGGTGAGAACCTTTTTTCAACTTCCCGACCATTACTTCACCGAAAAATATGATGTTTTTAAATAAAAGTTCCATGAATTTTTTAGTTGATTAGAATTTAAGAAAAAAAATTCATTTCTTTGGGGAAATTTAATTGTGGCACGCGTTGCACCCAACATATTAGTTTGTGGTGTTTTAACAACTAAGTGAAGTTTAGGGTGCTTGACACACCTAATCAATAGTTCGGAGTGTTAAGGCCAATTTTGCCTATAATTTTTTTTTTATTTTTAGTAAAAACATTAATATCATTATGAAGACTAATATATTATCGCACGTATCTATTGCGTGCAAAGAATGTTATTAAGGCAATATTTAAAGGGTTTAAAAAGAAGTACCAATACATAAGAAATGCCTAATTATCTACCTTCCTAACAATATTTACTACTCACTTCATTGCATTTTATTGGCAACGCTTGAATATTTTACCTTCCTATTTTTAATAATATGTAATGGACATTTTATCTACCTTCCTGTTTCATATAACATCTAGCGTTTCCAATAATATGTAATGCAGAAAGTAGTTTTTTATCCTCCCGATGTTTATTTATAAAATYAATTGTTCACTGAAATAGTAATGTCCATGAATATATAGTAACATTTACATATAGATTTTTAATTATTATGGTTAGCTTCCCACATTTTGCCTAATCGAGGATAATTTCCTTACTTTTACGTCCCGTTTGGTTATTGGGACTAACTGGTGGGCATGGTAATGAATTTTTATGAAACACCTTTAATAAACACCACTCTATTATTAAGTCTACATCTAATAAGTCTACGTCCTCCACTTCTAATAAACACCACTCTTTTATTCAGTATATGTCTAATAAGTCTATGTACTAAATGGTAGGAATGGTGGGAATGGTTCGACTTCTAATAAGTCTACGTTCTCCACTCACTCTTTTATTAAACACTTCTGAATAAAAAATAAATACACTTAATCTGAATATGAACCTAAGAAGAACAGATCCCRAACTTCTAACTATGAAAGTTCAACCCAATCACCAACTAGAGTGATTTAAACGAACTTGATCCCTAATCTAATTTCCCAACAAAATTGAATTTACAATCCGCTCAGAATGACAACACTTTGTCTCTCAGTTTACAAGTAGCCTTAATGCTTAGAAAGAGAGTAATTTAAACCTTAATGTAGTATCGGGTTGATGCTAGGTTAAACTCGGAGAGCGAGAGAGAGAGAGAGAGAGAGAGAGAAAACATTTGCAATTTAATTTCTCCAAAAAGCCTTGTGTAAAAGTGTTAGGGTTTGTATGTTTGTTCATTCTCTTAAGTAAGCCTTTGGTACATATATTGCATGAGATCATGAGAACATATTTTCCTTGGGAATAAAATCAATTTTTTGAATATCCACGGTTTTATTTGTAGCAAATAAATCCGTTAATGAACTATACAATAACCTTCACCTTGAAGAGCTTGCTTGAGATAACACCCAGCCCTCAGTTTATTTTCAATCAATTTTAGCGAATTTTCCAAATAAGGATGTTAAGAAGTAACTAAGAGACTGGTCTGAACTGTCCCAACGTTCCAGTCATACTCCGTTTACTGAAAGTCGTATTACTTAGCACCAAGATCTTCTTATATTCAATGTCAACTCCTCTACTATTACTTTTTAGTGCAATTAACATTCTATACTTAATTCATCTAGACATAAACTATGTCTATGATCTTGGTCTTCATCTGTAAATCTTCGAAACTTGTTTCATGAGCTTGTTTTTAATTTCTTGAATTATAACTTTACCTTTAACATGCAACGAAACTTGCATACAAATTTTGTTCAAAGTGGTTTGTCATAATCAAATCAAGTAGGAACTCAACACAATTCCTTTTTTGATGACAAATATGAAGTTTTTCTACAATGACTCATTAGTTTGGAACTCTTCAACGTGGCTTTTTCAGAACCGCAGAAAGTTCATATTGTTACTGTAGATTAAACATAATTCACAAGCACACCAGTTAACAACTAACTAACAATAATTTAGGTAAAAGGTACGAAGCACCAAGATTAGATACTAATTAGACCTAGATCTCTTAGACTTAAACATGCATTCGCAATAAGAACATCAGTTAGTCCACACTTGTTTCCAAGCCATTAGGATTAACAGAAGTAAAGTGCTTGGAATACACGTACTTCCAGATCAAAGTGGTCTGTCACCTCTAGCAAGGTTTTCAACCTTGCCCTAGTTGCTACAGCACACACAAATTACAAATCATGTGACTTGTTTTCCCCTGAGATTGGTGGAAAAGATCTCAACTTGACTTGCTTTTCCCCATTTTGGCATCAGCAAAAGAAACAAGGAATAAAATAACAATAAAAAAAACATAACATAGTTAGTAGTGGAAACTACTAATTATATTAGGTTTGAAGCTAAGTCAGACAACTCATACAACATTCTAAGGATGGTGATGCTACCAATTGTTCCTGTAGCAGTATCAAAACTAATAGTCCTACTTAAATAGTTATTATAGACCAACTGTTAAGCAAATTACATAGAAGAATGTTTTGTAATTTGGGAGAGAGGAAACAAGTAATAGAGTTTATCAAAAATAAAAGGGAAAGGGGTTAGCAGCAAAATAGAAAAAGGAGAAAGGCAAATCAATCAACTCCAAAGTCATTTCAAGTCTCCTCATCTTCATCCTCCTCCTCCTTGAGGTCCTCTGAAGCAGTTCCTTCCTCCTCCACCTCTTCCTCTTCCTCATTCTCTTTAGAAACCAGATCTTCATCCTCATCAACTTCTTGAGAATACTCCTCCTTCTGTGCAAAATCCTCCCGACCTGGAATGCCAGCTTTGTCATGGCGAACCTCAACTCTCCTGTAGGATTCTTGAAGGGCAAAACAAAGTAGACTAACACTGTTTATCTTGGACTGCATCATAGTGTGTCTGTCACCCAATTGTTTCACCAATGCATAGGTTGCCTACACTGATTCGGYACTGGTTCCTGCACTTGCTGCACTTCCCTTAACATCATCCTTCATCTTCAATATGCCAACTGTATAGCTCATACATTTCTGACCTATAATATGATTGGTGAGATGAGACATTYTTCCATACTCTCCCACCATGGGAATCTTCCAATGACTATACACCAAGGTCAGCCAACCTCCATAAGGTAGAGCATGTTTTGCTATCTCAACACAACAGATCATGTGTCCTGGAAGCATAGCAGGGAGATTGATAGGAATGTGTTCCATGACATATTAATTGAGAACACTATCCATCAATCGTACACACATACGACCTTGTGCTATGGGAAACACAATCTTTGAGGCTATAGTATGATATATCCC
>SNQN01011117.1:0-19928 GCA_008642245.1 Bassia scoparia | reverse complement strand
AAGATGATAGTCGAAACGCCCAAACCAAAACACTAGATCCAGAAACCTCCTTGATCAGATGTGGTTGCACAGTGCCAAAACTAAGTCAATCCCTTAAATCAACAATAAGATGATCGGACCAAGGTTTTAACTCTAGCTAGACAACCGAAGCCCGAAAAGCAGACTCGAACCAAAAGATCGCTTGAGGAGGAGAACGATCTGCTGCAAAGCAAAAGGACCATATTAGTGGAGACTCGACCATTGGTTGTAGCCTGCAAATGACGAAGAGAAAGGGGCGRGTGACTCGCCGGTAAGGAAGGGCAAAATCCAACCACCGGCGAGCCCCCCTTCGGAACACCACCAAAAGTCGCAAGAAGAGGAGAAAATGAGAAAAAAGTGAGAGGAAGGAGGAGGAGATCGAARAGAAAACCCCGATCTGAGGACCCAAACAACCCTCGAAGGTTGACGAATAAACCCTCCCAAAGGYAAAACTAGAGCTGCAAAAACTGACMCAACCCRCCAACCCAACCCGAACCCATTAATAAAGGGTTGGGTCAAGATTTTCGACCCATTAAGATTATTGGGTCGAAYCAACCCAACCCATTTAATTAATGGGTTGGGTCAGGTTGAAATTTACAACCTGATTGACCTGATTTCAACCTGACCCAACCCACCTAACCCATTTATTAAATGGGYTRGGTTGGCGGGTTGGRTCGACCTATGAACTTGCTAATTTATAAAACCCTTATATTTTCTACTTAGCTTCTATTGTGGGTTTTAACATTTTTGGCCCAAATTTACTTTGAATGACTGAATCTATTGGTCCTCCTTTTGGACTCTTTGTACTCTCGTAATACAATGCTTGTTTGTATGAAGCCTTTTTTAATTGTCAGCTTATTGAGTCATAAACAAGATTAATTTTTCTAGATACTAAAAAGTTAATTGTTAATAATGTTGATGAGCCAAAATCAGGTTGACCCATTAATTTGCAGGTTGGGTTGGGTTGAAAATCTCAACCCATTAACCTTAACAAATTGGGTTCGGGTTACGGGTTTTGACCCAATAATGTTAATGGGTCGACCTGAACCCAACCAGGTCGACCCATTTACAGTTTAGGCAAAACCTAGAGGGAAACTTCTCTTTCTAAAAATAGAGAGAGAATAAGATGCACAGTATTTAAGGAGGGAAAAGAGATAGAGAGAAAGAAAACAATGTGACCTAAATATAAAAAAGAGGTAAGAGATCAACATCAAATACTATTGATCAATAAAATGATCATCAAAAGTTGTATAAAGAAACTTGATATGAAAAATGAGCGATTGCACTTACAAATATACAATAAGAAAGATGAACAATAATAAGCGAATAAAAAAAGATAGGCATTTTCAAGGTATTAATGCTAATATGCTCGAATTTTCCATTATTCAAACTCTATTTTGTACCAATAGACACACAAAAATATCCAAAAAAAGGTAGCTTTCCAATAAGGTAGCTTCACATAGAAGTCTTAGTAGGGGTGATAATATTGGTTGATAAATGTCCAAAAATCACCCCCTTTTCCAATATCAATATGGACAAGCAATGCTCACCCTACAAATAACTTTACAATCAAAGCTCTGGCCAACCTCCACACCACAAAATGAGCTTCCAACAATAAATTGCATGGTGCTACTTCCACTTCTCCATATTAACCTTTTAAGACAAGTTACATGTCATATTAGTTTACGACGAATCAATTTTATAACAAAAATAGATGATGAAAGTACTACGAACATCATAATTATTTATTTTTGGTGAAAACTAGTCACGTACAAAGGTAAAATGAAAGACATTAAATCTTATATTTCGCATCTTGATAAGTACTTCAAACATTTAACCAATTAGGGACCCATTCTTCGCAGCTTATTACGATAAATTTAAGTAAATGTAAGTTTTAATCAATTTTGACTATTATTTCATAAAAATTAATTTAGTTTAGCAAAATTCAATTAACAGAAATATAGCAATATTTTCTCTTTTGATCGAAGGACTTGAAAGTTGAAACTTTTATCAATTTGGAGTTGTTCACTCACTTCCATTCTTCTAGGCCATGAAACGTATTTGAGAAGCCCACTGGTCGGCCCATTACGTTTTTTTTTCCATCAAACAGAGCGGAATTTATTAATAAAAACCCATGTTTATGGGCTCTTGGGTCTCTCACATTTTTGGGCCCATTCAAAATATGGACCCATAACACACGAAATGTATTCATTCATTAACTCATAATATTTTTAGTCCAATTCATTTTCTAAATTTTCCTTCTTGTGAATGAGTAAATTAGATGACCATATTTTTGGACTATCATCATTCACAGAAATCACCCGCATTGAACAATTAGTTTTCTATCTAAATTTTCCTTTTAGGTCACCACATCGACCTTCCGGTCATGTTACATTGTGGGTTATTTCGTGCTAGAGTATTGTATTGTTAAATTTTACACAAATATTAGAAATCAGTTGAGTTTGTCAAATAATTTAACTGGTAAAGTTTTTAAAAGAGTTGATAGGTAGTCAAAGTAACAAGATCAAGAATCGAATCTCACACTCATCATTTGGTTTGCCTTTGCATACCATTACTCAAAATTAGGTAGCAATATTCTCTTAAATCCTTACTATTTTGCACACTTAACTTTTGTGAGTTCCACTTTTTTTTTTCTAAACTATAATTGTATATCCTTCTTTGTTTTAGAAGAATTAATTTGATTTTCTTTCTCCAAGTCTCCACCAACCATATATCTCTATTGTCTTTTCTATTTTTTTTATCCACTATAATACAATAATAATCCACCTCACACAACCAAAATAGAGTTCAAGAGTATAATTTTAGAAATATAGTTTTTTTGGTAGTTGACATCTACAACAACAAGTATATAATATATTTGCTTGTAATTAAAATAAAAATTAAAGTTGTGCAACATTTTTTTCTTTCAACATAATGATTCAACTAATAGAAATAATATTTTTAAAAAAGCTGCATTTTCATATTTTTTTCTGTATATCTTTAACAACCAACCAATCCTATACTCTATTTCAATAGGAGTAGTATAAATTTCAAAAAGGAATATGATTCTAATCTTTGATTTTTTTCACAAAAATGTAAGTATGACCTATGAAATTTTTTATTTTATTTTTATATATATATATATATATATTTTTATTTTTGTGTCATTTTCTAGTATGTCATTTTCAAAAGAGCATGATTAAAAAGGAAGTCTGCAAAAATATTATGATACTTGATAAAATAGACCGTAGGATCTACAAGAGTTCTATCCAATATACCAATCATATAAACTACTACAAAGCAAAAAATATATATGATATGATATGATCATGATGTATGTATGTATATATTATACTATACTATATGCTTGATGTTAGGTGCTAATAATAATAATATGATTTCTCAAGTGTGAATGAGAGAAGTTACAAGATAAAACTCAATCATGTATGATTCCTAGTACGAGGTGCAATTGCATTAACCTCAACTTTTCTGACAATTAACTACTACTAACTCCTATTGGATCCTATTCTCGTACATGGGTCCTATTATACTAATTTGTTCATCTTGTGTATTTCCTCCCTTTCAAATCATTGAGAGGGTGGAGATTTGATTATTTGAAATCGAATTAGAATCGCGTAAAACTAGATATCTAACTATTAGATTCATTTATGATATGTACGAAGTATGTTGTAAAGGAATACTTTCGGAGTAAAATCTGATTAAGATGTTTCTTTCACATCATATTTAATTCTCTATTACTTTTTAAAATAAATTAAGCTCACTGAAACGACGAGATATTTAATGATTTTTTGAAAGAGTTTTTTCATTTTAATTTGTTATTTGTCAAATAGAGCCAATAAGTTTCTACTTTGAACATATTGAGCTTGAAGCCTTGAGTATGTAATTTGAATAAAGTGTTAAAATCTATTGGCTTATACGCACTATAGGTCATTTGACTTAAATAGAACGAGTCAAATATAATAAAAACTACACTTTTTTAAAACTACTCTCGCATTTAGATGATCATTCCATTATTTTAACAAAATTTTTAAAGAGATCGCGGACAACTTTACTAAGACCTCATAATCATACATATATTCTCAATCATTTCTTTGTGGGATAGGAGGAGTCCAATATTTAAATAGTGTGTCGAACTTTGATTTATCACAAGAGTACATTTTTTTTTTGGTTGTATTGATTACACAAGTGATGAATTTGACGGAATTAGATCCCTGAAGTTATTGGAAATTCTAGGGTTAAATTTCTCTAATCTACATCATTGAAAAAAATCTAATGATTGTTATAACACAACAAGTGGGTCCATGCAAAAATAAACAAAAACAATACACTAAATTTAGGAAAATTTATCTCTAAAGAACTTTAGAGGATCCTAATCCGAATTTGACCTGGTTTGCTAGATGGCAATAAACTACTAAGAACCTTTTTATGCAATCAGTTGATAAATGTCAATTCACATATTACTGTTCATAAGGATAACATAGATGAGTTTAAATATGCTATTTTTTTCAAATAGAGTTAAATTATATAGATGATGATGGATGACAAACTTAATCACTTTAACCATATATGTGCATAATTAATAATCTTTAATTAGCCTGCATTTTCTAATTTAATTTACTTTACCACCGCCACAACAATAACGACAAGTTGACAATAATATAATTYAACAAATTGTAAAAGTGTTCATAAAATAATAATAATAATCCATGATTTAGTTGATTAATACAAAGCATAACGTTGGCAGAGATCTGTTATATGGAGCATGTATAGTATAAAAAAGTACTATAGATTCACTTGATGAGGAACTATATACTTCGTATATAATATGAGCATCATGTTTATCTTGTTCCCGTCAAAAAAAAAAAAAAAAACTTGTTTATCTTGTTGATCTATTTTTTCCCCTACAACTTCAAACTAATAACATATAAAATGCGTAATTTATCGACTTATGAAATATTTAAACATAAATTAATAAATGATAAATATTGTGCAGTAATTCTTTGTTAATGATATATATCATGTCATAAAAATATAAGATTTTTTTAAATTTTGTATTATAATAAATTYCTCGACTATATACACACGAGGTTAATATGTTACTCCGTATATCCTTTGTAAATTAGATATGTGTAGTAGCTTTGTTTATAGATTCAAACAATAGGCATAACTCATAAGTTTGCAAGTTTTAAAATTATGTTTGTTTAGGGTTAGTGGATCTAACTACATCTCTAAGAGTATACAACAAGTTACAAAAGATATCTACGGTAAAAATCTTGTCACGTCAATCAAATTAATCGACATCTACCGAMCTACGTCAAAATTTTAGTATGCATTWTCGTACCAACTATCCGACCATGTATTAAAACTATTCACATGTATACCATAAAACTCATGTTGTTTTATCTAAATCTATCCGTGACAACAGTCAGAAACCCAATAATGAATGAGTCGGAAAAATTACTATCTTCTCCTCTAGAAGCAAGGAAATTAACAATCACAAACCAAATAATGACAACCCAAAAAATCATTCTCCCATTGAATGCCCCATTTACTACTCGATCCCCCACAACCCAAAAAGAGTTTAAAAASAGTGAATAAAAAGGTGGTCTACCAATTAGTGGTCCATGATAAACAACATTACAACAACAAAGAAAGAAAGAAAGAAAAGAGTTTTGGTTTGGTTTAAAGAATACTGCCATTTATTCAACAGTAGTATATTTATTTTGTAGCTAGACTTTTTGGTAGCCCTCCTTTTGAAATTAAGAAATTGTGGGTTTGCCATAAAAAGGAGAATATCTTGCTTAAGATATTATTGCACCACCTAAACAACTTGGACGGTTTAGATTTATTGTCTAAGTAATTCTTATGATGATGATGATGATGCAGTCATAAATTAATTTCACTCATTAAAAAGGAAATTGATAGCTTAATTAGCTAGCTAGGGCTAAGAAGAAGAAGAAGCCATAAGTTGTAAAATTTGAAAAAAAAATAGGCATGTTTTTATATTGGTTTGTTTGTGGTTTTGTTATAAATTTAATTGTTTCACTTTAAAAAGTATAATAATGTTCTATACTTCATCAATTTTGAATTGATCTACTATTTAGAGACGTTTAAAGTCATTCATTACTGATAGAGTTTCTATGTGTCTTGTCTCATGTGGACGGCGGGACTCATTCTAGATGTGTATAAGAGACAGCATCACTACTTATGACAAGCATTATTTTATGTGTGCATCACATTTTCTTGTTTGCAAGTAAAAGTATTGTCTCTCTCTAAAAAAAGTATAAGTATTGTCAATTTTCATTATATCTAAATCTAAACAAGTGTATACCAGCTTCTCTTTGAAATTCTAACTTTTTCTTCAATCATTGGGGTTACTATTATCTCTTTGATGGTGGTAAACCATAATTCTTTTTGTAAAAATGTGCTTTTGCTTATTTGTTTAAGAATAATCTTCTTTCCATCTGTTTATGAGAGTTTTTATCCCTTTTTGTGGTAAGCCCCAATTCTTCTTTCTACGTGGGTTTATTATTATCTCCTTTTGTGAGAGTTTGGAATGTGGTTTTTCTTGTCTTTCTTTATGAAGGATCAGATTATCTAGGCTTTTGTAATTTTATTCGTTTGTAGGAAATTAAATTGAGATTTAGGGTTTCACAATAACGAAAATAATTCAGAAAATCACAAAAGTATGTTCACACATCCAAAAAACTACGCATCAGTGAACGTTATGCAGAATCAGAGCGAACKCACATATTGTATTGCTTTGGATGAATATTATTATTAATGTTAATTATTTATATCGAATATGGGATCGATGTAACTAGTTCTAAGGTGCTTTGAATTTTTGTTGTAACTTTTGTTTTTTTTTCCATTGATTGTAAGTGTTTTTTGACTATTTTTTATTAACGAAATCCTTATTCTTCTCGTAAAATAAAATAAAATATAAATTGTCATCCTTACCATGATTGACCAAGAGACTTCAATCACATATTCTCTTTAATCTTATATTCGTGTAAGTTGCTATTCAAATTTTTAATGTGTAGTGTGAAGTGTGATTAACCTCAACTTTTATTACAAGTGTCAAGATGTGGTAAGTGACAAATTTCCATTTTGTAATCATATATTTTATTTTTTATTTATTTCAAAAAATGGAGTACCTTTTTCTAATTTATATTTGATATAATGTTTTTAAAAATTATTACAAAGATTAATATTGGAAAAAAAAAGTGCTTGATGAATATGGTGTTTTCACTGTTTTGATAGTTAGAAGGCATTAATGGAGGTCGTGATCGAGTACAATAATACATGTATATTGCTGTTGGTCTTGTCATTTGTTGGTTAGTCATTTGGGCTTTGTCACACGTTGGTTTTAAATAGTTTGAATTGTATTGGGTGGGAATAATGGAATCGATTGAATGTTTTATATCAATTTTAGTGGTAATTTTTGGGTGGAGTATATATATTATGCGTCCTTTTATGTTGAAATAGGTTGACAAGGCGGTCTTATTTTGGTGCATGTCTTGGCATATATCAGCTTAAAACTCTTTTTTATTATTATATATATATGTGTGTTAAGAATGACTACAAAAAATCACTTGATATATATGTTCATGATTATAATATTATATGAAGAAATTATTGTTAAATTTTAAACTTAACAGTTAAACTCCAAAAATCAAATGTAGAAAAAATTAATTAAAAAAATGGTAATTTTGTTTGAGTTTCAAAAAAAAAAAACTAATTTTGTTGATTACTCTACACTTTGAATTTGTATAATTGCAACATTGTTTTCTTTTCACTTCTAGTATACCTCTTCTAAATTTCTCAGTTTTTATACGTATTTTGCTAATATTTGATAAAAAAATGTGAAATCTCTTATGTTCAATCAAATGTAACATTAGTAAAAGACGGAGAGATGTTCATAGTGCATTATATTGTAATGGGTAGTAAATTTTTACTTTGGAATTGAAGAGAAATTTAAACCCAATAACTTTCCATTTATCACATTAAATTAAACATTTTAAGTAAGTGCAGTTTGCAGTACTAAAAATCATATAAATCAATTCATAAGTCACCTTGTATTATAAATTAATAATGATAGTATACGTAACTTTGGTGTTTCTCAAATATTTTGAGGATGGATTGTGGAATCTCGGTAGTGTAATTTTGGGCTGCTTAATTGGTTCTGGTTTTGTAGTATGATGATGGAAGTTGCAGGTGGAGTCACCAGTCCTGAAGTTAAGATTGATTATTCTTTCTCATATTTTATGGCCCTCCTTTCTCGGTTAATCTCCGCACTTCACCGCCTACTTCATATTTAGGAGTCTGGGCCGGAATGCGTTTATGGATTAGCTCTACAATTGCAGGGTTTTTCGATGATTCAGAAAGTGAAGTCAGGAAGAAAGGTACGAATTCAGAACTTCAGGAAGGGGTCCGCCTTAATAGCTAGTTGTGTAGCAATACGATACAATTATTTGGTTAACTACCTTCGTCTTCGATACGGACCATGTAACAGGGTTTCCTCGTGGTCTCTTATCCCACGTGGAATGGAATTCAAGATTATCATACTTTTTATCTTGGCGGTAACTTTAATGTCGGAATACCAAAAAGGTGGCAGTATGCAACATCCTTAAAAAAGTTTGATAACCGATTGCTGATAGGTAGCCTAATTCTAGCTGAGAATCACAAGGCTGATTTTCTGGAATGGGGCTCATCCACATTGGTAAGTGAAAATCTAAAGCCTCATTAAAATGAAGTTTTATGTAAACTACATGAGATTTAGTCACCAATGCCAACAACTAACAATTCACTTCTCAGATACTCCTCACAATGTCTTTAAAAGACTTTTTTTGCCTTCTAAATACTGCGACATGCTTCATGCTGCATGGCGCAGATGGGTTCGGTAAGTTAGAGACATAATAATTTAAGGAAACGGTCGGGGAGGAAAGTATGGGATAGATATGATCGCCTTGTCTAGTGATTGAATGCATTAGCAGGACCATTAAAGGAGTACTTAGTGTTTAGAGCAGGCAGAGGTCCGTATCATACATCTGTTCTTATACAAAGCTAGATATGCAATGGCCGCTCCTAGGCAGCACGTATGCCCATATGTCAAGTCTAAAGACTTATAAATTTCTTGATAATCAGAGAGCGGATGTTGTATATTTTTTAACTATTGCGATGAACTTAAACATCCTTCGCATTACGATTCTTATATCTGTCAATTTCAAATTTTAGGTTCTTGACCTGTTGGTGTCAAATGGGAAAATTATAGTTTTTTTTATTCTTACACACAAGGTTCCGCACGCGGAGTCAGGATATTGTGTTGGCTGGAGGGTGACACCTGAGTAGAATCTTACACTAAATCAGATCAGACTCCTTTATGAGGACAGAGAGTTTACGTCACAGATATTGATGCTAGCTGGACGCGCGAGGGGACCTAAGAGCGGTGCGTCTTGGCATACGTGGCCAAGAAGAGGTGGTCTTAAAGACGGCAGGTACGGTGTCTAGTGGCGAAGTGTGAGGCTTCACACAGGTTCTTAATAGATGATCGCGCAGAGCATCGCTCGGCACAGGTGGGAAGGTACAGAGGTTGGTTCTGGGCTTGTTTAGTCCACTATACCAAAAGGTGAGCGTAGTACAATGCTCTCGCTTCGAATTATATCATGATTTTCTCTGGGAAAATATAAATTCGTCAAAAGCAACATTGACCCAATGTCGTCGATACACGTGGATGGTGTTCATCTATTATCCCTAGTAATATGAAGCAGATCAAGTATTGCTCTTGGGGACTGCTAGTTTCTAGGGACAGACTTCGTTTTCATTTCAACGAGGGGTTGACTGACTAAAAGCAACTCAGATCAAATTAACGATATAAAAGTATGTGAATTAAATGAGCCATTCACCGGATTCAGTAAAGTCTGGGTCTAATCATCCTAATACGTTGCGCGCCAGTCAGCCTTAAATTGTCAATTCATATCCGTTATATAGACCTCAGTTGATCATAATCGGGTTTTGATTGAAGATCATCACACAATTGATCGTATGGTAAATAAGCCTGACCAGGATGATGATGGGTCGATATTAGAAGTTTGTGTGGTGGTGACTGAAGGGGTGAGGGTAATAACTGTTTGTGTGCAGGATACGACAGACTGTAAGGCCTAACTATGTTTACTCACACTCTCGGTTGTAGTTTAAATATTGTACTCGTTCCGTAATACATATTTTTAAAAGTTCGTTAGAACATCACCATCAAAAAATACTACGGGTGGTTAAACATGCAGGAGTGGAAATTTTCATCCAGATCAAGATAAAATTACAAATCAGAGGATATTCAGGCAATAAAATTGGATAGTATCATGTAAATCAGTGTTGGTGAATAATATTTTGATTAGAAAACAGTACATTGGCTTAACGCACGATGGAAATGCATCCGACTCAGAGACTGGGTATATCTCTCATGGTCCACATGGGTTCCACTTTATTTAGTTTAGATTTCTTGTCATCTTCTACCGGTTTATTTCCATGATAAAATACTATTTTCGTATGGATGAGGAAGCATGCTGTATCACGCGGTCAATATGAGTGGTGGATGGAAGGAATACATCATGATTGCTTTACGACTTGAGGAATAGTATCATTGGCTCGACACTGTTGGCAGGTACGAACTTCAGTAAGGACCCAAAAGATTCAGATCGAACACGGCTAATGGGTTATCTCGTCATCTCGTCGTTCCAAGAGCGCTTCAGAAAGGCAAGAGCTATATCGTCGCGTTGGGGCCTCCCCACCCCACCAGATCAAGCCAATAGGCCCCACGCCGTCTTGGGAGTCCCTCATACTTGATGTGTGGGAATATATAAAATTTTTAATATTTTTTGCTGCTTCTTCAACAAAACGACGGCGGTTTGGTGAAAGGAAGAGGATTCTCAGAATACGGCGCGTTTGATGTAAGGATTTCAAGGAAAAAAAAAAACTGCACTGCTAAAAGACCCACGCTGCCAGGTCTAGTTGGACGAAATGGGCGGACGCCACGCCTGCAACGCAGAAGCATAAACCGCAATTTTAATTGGCTATACTTGTATGTTGCTAATTCCGTTGTTTGTAGAGACAACTCAGTAAAAAACATACATAAGCTTGCGGATAATTATTTTCGAGAGATCTGCTAAAACAAATCTGGATGACCATTTTTGATGGTATAATTTTTGTCTCATGTTAAGCTTTTAGTTCTCCCCTCTTATAGGACAAGGTTATTGGGTTTTCCATAGGCTTGTGTGTTTTTAAGGAATTATATTAATCAGCCACCAGGATAAGTTAGGAGTACCTTATAGGCTTATGGGTGCCGTAGACGATAATTAATATTAAGTCGAAGAAATTATAGTAGTTAATACAAATTAATATAACGCTAAGAGTTGTACTTGAGTGATTATAAGCTCTAATCTTAATAAAAGGCGGATATTAAAGAAGAATCTTCGTTGAGCTTATGGGTACATAATTTCAAAAGGGAAAGTGGGATGAGCTGGTTGAGTGTGAGAGTAGAAGAGTATCTGGTGAGTATGGTGATTATCAGACGCTCTCAAGGATTCATATTGGAAGGGCTGAAATGGTCAAGAGAACGAGAATAGGGATGTGAATAAGTGATTAGTTTGGGTCTCACTGAGCTTGTAGGTCGAAATATGGATCGGGGTATTTTAATATGGACTTAAGTTCTTCACGTAGCGGATTTAAGGAACGACACTGATCCGTGGCAAAGAAAGGTGGGATAAGAGAGCTGAGGCAGGAAGGATGCGGAAGTGACTTGACGATGTAGATAATATAAAATCATAGAATAGTGCAATTGCAGACTTACTGGGAGGATGATGTGCTCAAAGACCAGGGGCAGAGAGGTATTGTTTGAAACGGATGAACTAATTCGAATTTTACAAGTATGTCCAAAAGACTGTAAATTGTGAAGATTTCGTGCTGGGACGTCCAGCCAATATAAGGAAAGAATAAAATCTACTGAGTCTAGAATCTTGAGAACGATAGAATTCCTATCAATCCATTTACGCCGTTTAAAGTCCAACAAACGGGACCACGTGGCAACGGTGATCAGTGGCTGCGATGAGCAAAGGGTACAGGGAGCTAACACGACAGGTCTTACGCGCGATGCATCACTTGATGTGTCTGTGACGTGAGACATAGAAGAGTCGTTATTGACAGCTTCAGCGGCAACTTCCATATCCAGGTTTGTAACGCCACGTCAGCAGGATAGCGCTATTAAGGAAAAAATGAAAGAAAGTACGAATTAATTATATTTGACAATATCTTAATTTATATGTTGGGAAGAGAATGGGACATCTGTCAGGGCACACTCTCCATACCCTCGGCCAATATCTCATAAAAAGAAAACTGATCCGCATGGGCTGGAGGTAAGGTTGATTCAACTTTGAACTGTAGCACGTTAAATTTTTAGTGATGGGGTACCCCATGCAGTAGATTTTTTTGGTAGTACTTGAGAACTTAGAAAAGAACATAGGTGGTAGATTACAAGGATAGAGATGAAAAATATACCATTAGAAGAACTCAACTTAATTGGAGGGGATCTTATCGTGAGATTTAGCATCAGCACTACAATTTGCGTTGTTGATCTGTGATCTTACATCTAGCCCTAGTGGGATAATTTTTATCGACCAAGAGATTCTGGCAGATGTATGCACTAGATTATGATCCAGGGGCATCTGAGTGTTCAAAACGTCTACGTAGAACAATTAGCACGAGGATACCAGCCAGCCGTGGTAGAGGTCAGCACGGAAAACATGAAACTGTATTATTGAATCATTATGTTGGCATACCAATTCTATAAGAATTACCGATAAGAAAGATAGCTGAATAGTTATAAGGTTGTGGGAGAGATGCTTTATATTTGTTTTTCTCATTTCTTTATTTATAATGTTTCTGGAAAAGATAGATTAGAAATTTATCCAGTCCCTTAGTAATTTCTAAATTGTTACTTGGTACTATTAGTTTCAATTGGGTTGACCCACTACGTAGGTTCAATGCATCTAAATTTGAACTTAGGTTTGATCAGTGATCTGGTTGATGCCATTAGGGGTTCACAACACAAATTAAAATATTATTATAATATATTGAATATGTTCTAAGGTTATAATTATCAAGTGTGCATCATATAGTTAATGGAAAAGTCTGTATTATGATGGGGGAGTCGCTGTAATGTATTTTATATTAATACATGTTTTTCAATAGTAAAAATGTGGCGTAGAGAGCGATACTTGAACACAAACACTACCACATGTGGACTGATAAAGCTTATATAACTTAGTTAGTAGATTAATATTGCATATTGTAAGTTAAGATTTCTTTTAGGTGATAGTACATAATTTGTTGTCCTAGATTTCTAAACTGTTGGTGATTACAATATTTAGATGAATTAGAGTGATCAGAGAGAGATGTGGAGGAGGGGAAGAGTGGTGTATAAAAAAGGAGGAACATAAGAGTAATCTAGAAATGAGGGGTTGAGTGTTGTTGTATTTCAACTAAGAACTGTTAAAACAACTAATTAAGGATTGTTATGAGAGAAATGGAATTAAATAAGGTTTTAATCAATTGAGTTCGTTAGTGTCAAACATTAGTAGACTTTTATATAATGAGACATCGGAATTCTGGACTTTTTGTCAATTGAAAACGCTCTTTCTAGTGCATGCTGAAATCATTTTAAGACGGTTGCTCATATCAATCATCCTTACATCACTTCTGTTTCCTCTATTTTGTTTGTACTTGCTTTTTTGTATTGTATTTTCTGAGTATAACGTGTGCTCTCTTTGAATAATGTCTTGTTTAAGTATTTTCAATATTTTTAACTTCAAACTGTTATCCATTTTTTCTTACATGAGGAAAGTATAGAATGAACCACAGACTTCTATAGTTCTAATTGGTTCTCTTGGTTATGAAATCATCAACTATTTCAAGGGTATAAATGCTCAAAATTAATATCTTCACTCAACAAAACGACTGCGGGATTTATAAGTCAGAAGGAGTATCATGAAAGATATTAAAATTTTTTTTTGGAGCTCGTATAGGGTGCTTATAATGGTCCAGTCCCAGTTACTACGTTAATGAAAGAAACAAAGAGGCATCAGATCGCGGAAAGGGCAAATACAAGGAGCAAGTATATACGAGAGTCTCTTCATTGTTACGAGAGATAATTCTATGCTTTACCCAGAGTAATACTTACTAGAATCTAAGAGTCAACAACTTCACGCAATTAGAATGTTAGTTAGCTCACGCTGTTGGTTTTGTAGTAACAAGTAAAACGTGCGCTGTCCTGAGCTATTCAAATTTCTTAGCTTCTGGGTTAAACCGAGAGGGGTGGAGGCATGTCCGGCTCGATGATACCTTGGAAAAAGCTAGAACTGTGTCCAATTTGGAGACGTACATTCGCTACGTGAGGAGCTTGAACTCTAGGAAGAACTTGACTTTAGCATATTCGTTCAGCGCAATTGTCATGGTGTGAGACGTAGCAATCTTTAGTCAGACGGCGGTGGACTCGAGCGGAAGCGGGTGTGGATTTCTGCTGCCTATGTGACCTCTCGATCAGAGTGGTCTGACACCGGGGTTGTCGAGGAAAGTGGGTATTGTGGGATTGAAATATCCATGGCTTACATGAGTATGCAGAGGCTGGATGAATTATTCTCCCGCTACGGGGTATTGACTTTACAACCGTCAACGTTACGCCAGTGTTTAAGCTGGTATAGATAAAATGTGGGCAAAGGTCACTAGAGAGAGGATAAAGTGAGCTAGAGAGGATAGGATGAATCTCGAAGTAGTCGCGTTGTGGTCTCATGTGGAGTACGGTGATGAATGCTTCCAATATGTGTGGCGAATAAATAAGGTTATTTCAAGTGGGTCAGGATAATTTGTATAAGCAGGTGAGATCAATTCAAAATATAAGCCTTTACATCGATTAGATATGTGGGGTATCATCTTTGGTCTACCGGGGACGTTTTCGCTTGGCAGCCCATAATAATCATCCTTACTACTGTTTTAGTGTCAAGGGGATGGTTGGGCTTCGCGCATATGTGGTGATTGGTTTCATGTACGGGTTCAAAACATGATTGATACACTGTAGCGTTTGTCGCAACAGTAAATCGGTTGGTGGTTGAGTTTTGCATCACAATGTTCTTGAACAAAGAACACGTATACGCACAGGATTTTCCCTGGCACATCACTAAAGTTATGTGGTCCTCTTTTGTAATATTTATAGTACAAGGGTGAAATAATGCCATGTTATGACATTTTACCTTATTTACAAAAGTTTCCAATTGAACGTCAATTGCCTTTTTTTGGTAGGCGTGGGATTAGGTATTTGAACTTTTAGGTTTAGTACCTGATGTATTCTAGCCACAATGGGTTAAATAACTTTGACTAGGTCAAGGAAATGTTTCTTGAGATGGGATTCTTCGGCCTTACTTTAGTTGGTATCATAGTTAAATCATGTAATCCAAACCAGCGATCAGCCTTATCCACCTCCAACCCGACGGTTCGTAAATGTATACTCACTCTTCCCATGTTTGGCCCCTTATTGCTTGATAAGGAGTTGGTTGCTTAACGTTAAGATCCATTTGTAGATTTGATTGGACTCGGAGGAGTCTATGATGAGATATAAGAAGAATAAGAAGGGGTATTTTTTTGGAATATAATGATTACTGTGGGTGTTTTGATAAGATTCATTTCGACAATTCAAATTCCTAGGGTTCATGACGCTACTTTAAGAGTCATGAAATAACGCTACTCTGATAGGTTTGATTATCTTAGACGTTCTTGTGTTTCCTACGTTATAAGGGACAAGAGAGAATACATTGTATGAGAGAGTTTGTGTGGGATATCTTCATCTATTCAGGTCAAGGTGCTATGACACTTTAACTCATAACGTACGAATTTATCGAATTGACCGATCATTTTGGGTGTCTCAATTATATTTTTTGCTGTAGATGTTTCTGGGTGTTGGCTGAAGGGGTTGCGTGCAACAGTGTCGCAATTGTAAAAGGGGAACAATCTATGTTTCGAAATAATGATACTATACCATGACATATGCACCCAGACCGAGAAAAGGAAAGCAATTAGAGGTACTATCAGCCTGGATCGATCAAGGGAGGGACATCAGATATCGAGGTGACAGCGAATGGAGCTATCCAGGATATATTGCTCTAGTAATGCTCGAGTCCTTCAAATGTATGTACACCTATGAAATATACTGATGGAAAAGATAAAAGTACACTAATATAACAATCGCGATACGAAGGGATTTATTAAATGAGGTATACATCGTAGCAATAAAGTAATACAAGATTGGTGGTGTGAGTAATATAAAAATATAATGAAGTGGTCTACTATAGTACCTATTCCTGAATCAAAAGATGTAAACTCATGTGGCATATCGTCCAAGAGGGTTGCTAACCCCTGAGGCTGGTTAAACTACAGTAATCTACAGTCCCAGCTAATGGCATGAAGTAAATCCAAAAAAAATACGTTACAGTATACTATAATAATCTTTGGAAGTTAGGCTTCCAGACCTGGTGGATGTGCATGGGATACGTATATTGTCAAGATAGAACACGACTCACTATTTATAAATCTCATATTGACTGTAAAAGGCGAAGGGGGGAGGAAGATGGCATGCCCCGCTCTCTTAAAATACCGTTTTAGGGTGGTACATCTTAGACTTTACGAAAAGGTGAGGGCGGGTACCCTCAAAAGGGGACTAATTAATACCCATCTGTAAACTTAAAGAAAAGTATAGATAGTTAAGGTCGTGTTTAAGTAAGGTATCTCATTGTTCTCTATTCTATTAACTTCATATTGAATTTCTAATAAAGGCAGCAATTGAACAATTGAACGCAGTTTATTATGACCTGTTGTGATTGATCATAACTCAAATCTACTCCAATCATTTATTGGTATAACAAGTTTGTGAAATTCACATAGACATATTGAGCTATAACATACCGCCTTGGTGAGAGTTTATATTTTGGAATTACGAAATTGGATATATTAGTCTGGTACAAATAAATTTAAATTAAAAATAAATTTGTTGATTAGTCCAAAATAAGTTTATTCCGAAAGAGGAATACATTAATATGTCGAATTGTACTATATTTATCCTTGAGGTGATCTATTGTTAGTGGATAACTATCTTATGATTGAATCACGCCCGAGTTTGTTTCATGTATAATTTGCACGATTAATTTCGGTAAGTGCTTAAGTGGTAGACTGTCTTCTGTCCATCTGTGAACGATAGATAATGGTTCATACATAGTTATTGTGTTAGACTAGATATCTCTGTAATCATAGTGGAGCTTGACACATCGGAGATGGTTACTCTGATGCCACTTGCTGATAATAAAATCATGATAGGAGCTGACTTGGGCAGGGTTCTCAGTTTAATCGTATTCTCGTTTCACTCAAGTGAAGGAATTGTCATTTCCTTAGTTCCAAAGTGGCTTAGAATGATCATGTTGCTCCAGTAAAGATTTATATGTGAAATGGTTTCCATGATGGGTTTGTTGGACAATGCAATATAATCTTGGCTGGCAGAATAAGTGAAGACCCTGAATGTATGTTGGACGTAGATGAGATATTTAAAAATGTTTCTTATTCGTTTAAAATTTTACATTATTTAATGGTTAAGAATAATTGTTGCATTCCACTCAATTTTTTTATAGAAACATGTCTATTGATCGTCTCGTTTCTTGCTTTGGTCCTATAAGGGTGTTCAGATAAGAGGACGTTTTTTAGAAATGGAAGGAGGTATCTATATTCACTTGACTGGAATTAACTACAAGACTAATGTCATTTGAACCAGGTGAGGTTTTGATTCATTTGGAGCGAGCTGTATGAGGAGTAGTAAGTACCTATAACTGTTCTCAAGGTGCTATATAACTTCCACTAAAACATTTATTCTTGGTTACCCAAATTTAGCATACTAGAGGCTGGCCCTAGTTCCGAAGTCATTTTACTCAACAGACATTTATTGACGTAATACAGAAAAGTTGTCTGCAATATATTTCGACAGAGCACGCCGACAAGTATGATTACTGGCATGAATTTTTGACAATATTTATGTAAAGTGGGCTTGAGGTGTTGACTAAATCACACACCATTGAACAAGTTGCCTAAACAAGAAAATATCGGGGTCCACCGCGGGGACTGGTTGTTCTATTTCTTGGTATTGGTTGCTTGGTTTGCTAACTAAAGGGGAGCTTTGGTTGTAACGATTCAAGCGGCTAGGTGGATTCTTTTTTGAAGAATGCATAAATGTATTACTCACATTTAATTGTGTATGGATTAGAAGAGTTGTATAACGCAGAATACAAGACCACACATAATATGGAGAGAAAAATTAGAGGCATAGAATGAATAGTAGCTATAATTGACAATACTATAAAATTCACCAATAAATCGCAGGTTAGCTCTTAATATAGGAGGATTCATTAAGATCACATATACAGCAACAGTGCCTCAAGATCGAAAAGTTCAGTGCTGGCCAAGGGTACACCAAATGATAGGGGTGAAGATGTAGGAAGATCACAGACTCACGACCATCCTTCTTAAATGGTGTCGATAACTGGATTGAGGGGTTACATCCAGAGAGAATTCATCGAAGGCAGTATGTGGGCATCATGTGGGTAGCCAGACCTGGTTCAAGCTCTTCGGTTTGAGCTTTACTGGCCAACCATGACTAGATTCTGTCAAGATTGTGACCGAGTGTGATAATGTTCAGGTTTTTCTCCATCCTCAACCGCAGTCAAATGATGCATCCTCCTTAATCCAATTCATTTGCAAAAATGGGGAGTTGAACATACTGAGAGCACCTTTCCAGAGCCCAAGGTGGAAAAAGTGGGTTTTGATTGTGCTGTTGATATTTTAGGAAGTGGATTGAAGCTGAGGGATTATCAACATCTCGGAAGGATGTTAGAAATTTTATAGGCAAGCATTCTTACCAATTGTATAAGTGTGCCTGGTGTTGATCATGGCGGTGCATGTTTTGATAATGATCGTGTTGAAGGCTTGGTAGCTCCGTTCAAATAAGTAGCATTTCAGCAGTTCTGTCACTCACAATCTAATGGGTTTGGCGAGATGCAGCACAACAGTCTGAATGGTCTAAGAGAAGCTAGATGATTAAGAAGGCCTAGGCTGAATTGGCAGGTGTAACTCTGGTCACTGAGAACCACAGTTAAGATCCACTGGTCATATACGTTTAGTCTGGTATACTTGGATCAAGATAGGCTCTGCATTCTTTGTAAGTCGGCTACCAATCTAATCAGACTCTCGCAAGTATAGCCAGCCTCTAAAACGCAAGGTCATTTTAGTTGTAATGCCGTCGACCTGGTACGAAGAGATGAATGATAGTATGCAAGCACATACATGCGCCTATATGCAAAGGATGCAATATCACAGACGAGTCAGGAATCTGACTCTGCAGTAGGTGTGATCTTGGTCCTAAGAAGTCGTCAGCAGTTTCAAAAGGCAGGATACATGGCTTAGCTTTCTGCTACTAGAGCAGGAGGGACCTTCATCAAATCATTCCACAAGACATGCCTGGAACTTATACAGACCTCTATCGGAGCTAGATGGCACGCAGAGATTCGCCACAGTATATGGCAGTAGATCAGCTAGAGGTATTATGCTTAGACTCAAAAATCTTGTGGGTAGCGTCGCCATTGAGCCCAGGCCAATAGCCACCAGGGCCATGTATAAGTTCCATAATGCCAATTCGTGCTAAGCTGATTCACTAAGGCAGTGCAAAGCGAGAATACATGGCCTGAGGAGTCACACACCAACCCTAACCAAGGAAAGTTGGTACTGTGCAGCCTGGTCGGTATATCAGTACGCCT
>SNQN01011116.1:0-19929 GCA_008642245.1 Bassia scoparia | reverse complement strand
GCCCCCAACACACTAAACCGACGCACTTTAGGGCCCCAACAAAAAAAACCAGGATAGTGACCCAACCCAAATATCAACGACCGAGGAGATGTTTCGGTCGCCGCAAAAACCTGACGTCGAACCTAAGGCTTAAGTAAAACATCGGGCCGCAGAGGAGATAGTAACGCGAACCATTCTCAAGAAGTTAGAATGGCACCTAGGCCGGGCGGAGAATAATCCGGAACCGAAAATCGGTCGATGCCAAATGGCTCGCTTGTCTCCAAACAAACAATGAGGCTCGCAGGCCGTACTATCCTGATCAATGGCGGATCCTGTTAGCCGTCTAACTAGTCTATGATCTCCTATCGGAATTCCTCTCCCCCGCATCTTGAGATGCAGCCGGACATAGACGGTTCGGTGTATAACTCAGTTTCATTCTATATCTCTGGGTGATTCTCCGAGCATTGTATGTCCGGTTTATAGTGCCCAACCATAGAGCATCCAATGGTATTAAGCGCTGAAAATGCCTGATGACAGCACACGCATATCTCTGCTCATGGTCTACAAATAACCAACTGGTCCCGTGGCTCAAAGAGTGAGATATAACCATCTCAAGCAGTACTCCATCTACATCTTTTCTTATCTATATACTTCCATGAAGATGCCGTCTACTTTAAACGTGCTCGCCCATATTACTTCTTCTGCAGATAAGGCTGAGGACGACTAATACTTCAACTCACTGTCAATTTCGTAGGAGTTACATTCCATTGTTCTTCATTAAGAATCTGATTATTATCATATCATCTCCGGGGTACCACCGGAATTCGGCGGCGGGTATCCCCATTTCACAAGTACATTAAGAGAAAATAGGGAGGTAGCTAATAGACTCATAGCTATAATTTCTCATTACGCTACAATTGGTCTAGTTATGCCTAGTTTTCATCACACTCTCTCTTTGTTTCTTTTCACGACGCATGCTACAATGACATTATAAAAATAGCTAGCTCCAATTAACATTCAGCGAGGAACATTGACAAACAGACTTAGAAACATAAAGTAGCGATATCGCAATAGTCATATATTAGATATTGTCAAGAAACCCAAATCGAAATTAACACATCGAATAGCACGACAAGCCACATCAAAAATACAAGAGCACTCAGACAACTACAATTACCAACGTTCAATTGAACCTTCCAAAACTACGATTACTAAATTTGTAGACAGATGCAAGCATAGCTGTAAGCTTAAGTCCAATCTCGAATACAACATTGCTACCAACATACAATTTCTCTCACTAACGTACTCATGGCACTAGACCTCAATACTTAACGTACCAGCCATACCTCCACACATAAGATTCCTACAGAATGTGCGTCCTCGATCTCAGACATGCAGGATGAAAAGGATAGAAACTCTGCTCAGGTCATGATCTTAATGAGGTATGCAGTGCTATGGTTCATTCCAGTATGTTTCTGCGTCGACATACTTCCCGAAATCACCCTAGATCACATCACTCTTTCGCTACACGGTCGAGCAGCTAATCAGCTAATGAACGATATTCGTGGTCAAAATGCGAACAGGCCATCGTTTTTACCTCGCGCTTTGTACCCAAACGCTTTTAGTAATGAACTAGTGTAGTCCAATGTACTCTTCTCCATGCGTGCTCCTTATCTATCCAATATCAGAAGTGTCGTAACCAATAGCACACATGGTGACACAAAATCACAGACGATGTCTCTCACTATTCTCATGACTCAAGGTTACATTGCAGCACCTCTACGTTAATCATTCGATAAGTTATAACACAGTTCTAGATAAAACAGACCCTCCGAATCATACTCGTGATATCTAATTTTACACATACAGCCGCATCAAAGGATGAGTGTATTCACGCAGTTAAAAATTCGGGGTACATACACTGTCACTTCATTATCCTCAACGCAATAAAAGAATGGATCCCTAAGGGAAGATAGCTTCAGTTAACAGGCGGCCGTAGAGTGCATTTTGATCCCGAACACTTAATTAATAAGCAGACTGCAATCTCCATCCTTATTTGTCTTCTCAAGCTGAACCGCATATATATCATGGGCCATGTGACTCTATTCTTTACTCCTTATCTACTCCCTAATTCTTTGTTGGTAGGCACGTATTTAAGTAGCCCTCCGCAATTTAAAGCCCGCACTACGCTTCAGATATCTGTTATTTTCGTGACAGAATGCGTACATGACTATGTCAAATGTCCTCTCATCCAGTCTAGCTCGAACTAAAGAGCCACATTCTTCAATGGATCAAGTAGCGGCGTTGTTCTATATCTTGTACGAAGAACAAGATAAGTGCGAATGCGCTATATGAACGACATTTGTGCAGTACCACTCATATTAATGAGCGAGTTCCACCAATTACTCTTTAACTCCGGTCATGAGTCGAAAAACTCCCAAATACTCGTCTCTGGCATCATTCATGGATGGTATACAGTGCTCCTGACTGTAAGTGGAAGTCTCATCCTTTCCAGCCACCTGATTTATTCAAATAGAGGGAGAGACGCGCATCGCTAGCGTACTTAAACGTGTGAGAAGACGGGAACACAGGGAATCGTTAAGATCGAACCTGAGAACGTAATTTTAAGGATATATGGTGAAGCTACGGAAGACAATAACAGGCCGACACGACCATCGGCGTTTACATGCCAGCCAGAAGACAGGCACGGGTTAACGCAAGCGACAGGGATACAGTAATGGAGAAATCACAGCCGCACTGATGTTGAAGCATCCAATCACATGAACATACTATCGTAACTTGCATACTATTTGCCACAATTCGGCTATTACCAAACCGGTACATGTCTTTACCAACTGTGACCCTTCGTATACCACAATGTCCATTTCATCTCTCCAATGCGAGGCCATCCGTAGCTGAGCCTAATATATGATTCACAAATGGAAGTTTCTCCATCTATCGAATCTCTTTTCCGTTTATAAGCAAAACGAATAATAATGCTAATATGTCCACATAAGTATCTCTGTCTTTGACAGACTCGATTGCTATTTACAAACACCGATTGACGCACATAACGACTATATTCTCTGTCGCGTATTGCTCAAAGGCAAAACATTCGCATAGGAACAGAGTCCATCATTAGAGGGTTATCCATCTAGCACTAAGATTCTAATTAGGACAACACCTCTTCTAGAACACATAATAACAAACAACACACGAGGTATGGAGCACGAAGATATATAGCTTCATTGATTGCTCAGTGTGTAGGGAGCTTCACTAATAACTATGACTGATGCTTTTCTATATCCGATCTATTTCGTCGTTCATACAGTAATTAAGATAACAGTTTTGAGACTATTTAAATATGGTAAATAGAGGAACAGCGTGTGATTTGGGAGGTCGATATGTAGCGAAAGTGCAACGCGGAATTTAGTACCTTCAGGAGAGTTTGTAGTAACGACTACATACCCGAGACATTTGATCCTTCCAAGGAAGCAAGCTTTTTACGAGAGACAAAGAAGACCTAACGCTTTACTCGTCTGAAGATAGGACTAGACAAGAAATGCAATACTACATGCAAATACCAAAGATCGTTTAGTTCAGTGAACTTTGTTGATTACATCTGTTGATGATAAGGGAAATTGAATATCACATTGAGCTTATTCATTTCATCCTACTTACATGGTTGCAGAATAAGAATTAGTGTGAAGAAGTAGGACAAGTGTCTCATTGCTGGGAAAGTGGATCATAGTCAGAGACAAAGTACATCAACCCACACTATCACTTGTAGAAAGTACCAGTTACTCTACGATCTACCTGCGAGACTGCTCACCTGCGATTTGTTGTCATTATATTATTATCGAATCACTTGCGGTACTATGTTGCTAATCATATCTTGTCAGGAATCTGCCTAACATATACCTAGCCTTCCCATAGACTAGACTTTAGGTCGCTAGCGCTGCCTTCATAAGTAGTGACGGTCCTATCTCCCATTCGTCGATTCATCAATCCTAGCCAATAACTCATACAACACAGCAAGATAAGGATGTATACTCTCATTTTAGGAAACAGAGCAAATAAAGCGCAGTAACTCTTCTCAACAGACATGTAGATCCCTGGACAGAATTAAGAAGGACCAGTAGGTTTCAAATTTCCAGTTATCAAAGCCCATAAAGTACCAACCATACAATCAATGAGATTAGTTGTAAAGAGACGGCGAGTTAGAGCGGATTTATAGCAAGTGTTCGGCGCACGAACTTTCAGACAAACTAGGACTAGAGAGGAACCCGAGGAGAGCCTAAACTCCAGCTCATCTTTCTACTGTGGACTATAGAGTACAGCACCACTTAACTTTCAAACATCAAGATACACTTTCTGTAAGCTCTCCTCCGTTATAATCCATGAATTAATAGTTTGTGAATTAAGCGAAAACAAGCAATGAGGCAGTGTTGATACTCTAAGATGCGCATACTACTTATCCTTATCCTCTGTGATGTACATCATGAATGTACTGCATTAGTCACATATGGTACGAATAATCCAGATAGGTGTTATACTAGATCCCCGAACATTAGGTAGTATTGAGAGGGTGCGACGACATCGTTCGCATTGACTAGTCGTATTGCGCATACAGTCTCTCTCTTCTCAACGTCTATAAGCTCGCCAATACATGAAATAAAATTAGATCATTATGCCATCTCTGGGGAAGCCTACATACCAGCAGTGGTTGTGAACCTGACAAGTTGCCACAAGATCTCAGCATTTTGTAGAAAAACCGAAGTGTGTGTGTACCCTACCTCTTTACGTCCTCATGTTCCTAGATCTGTGAATAACACTCACAATCCCCGATAATACCTGAATTTCTCAAATTATTCTCTAGACAAAGTATCAGAGCATAGTTATGGAAATTTCTATTCTTCCACACAAATGAAAGATCAGGGTTAACCAACTATTAACGTATACATAAACGAAGGAAGTGTCGTCTCTAATTACTTAGAAGTCTTGGAAACCAGTACCAATTCAGCCCTAGCCAAACACAAGTCTGAAAGTATGCACTCAATAAATGTACTCCGTATTAGTGGGAGTAAACGATATAGCATGAGTAACGATAAATCACTCCAAGCTAGGGCATACCAATGATAAAAAGGCATTGCATTACCTAGACCCTAACTTTTCCCTCAAATCATGGAAGCACGTAGAGCATTAAAAACCCAAAAATTCAATTAATTATACAAATGTATGATTACCAGTATTTATCTTGTATTCTATCTACAATGATGACGATGGAGATCGAGTATGCATTAGCGTGACTCAGCCGGAGAAACGCATAGAGTCCAACATATAGGATAGCTTATTATGGAATGCAGTAGTCCATGTGACATTATTGATTATACGCTAGAGTAACCATTAACCCAACCAGCAGCTCCACCTTTTGTGTTCCATTAGCAAATTTAATTACAGACAATCACACTGGAATCTCCCAATCCTCTTTAACACATAACAACATCAGCCTCTCAAATTAAGGAATGCCACAAGAAAACAAGAAGAGTCTGTGCATTCCTATTTTGCTTCAAGCCCAATTTACGCTCCAAATAAGTCCGCCACCCACCGAACAAACGAAATTCATTACATTTAAATTACTTGAAGCTTACTAATAAGCGCCAAAACTACACATTCTACGCACCTTGATAGTCCTTCAGCCCGGTTCCTAATCCATAGAGACACCGTACGAGAGTCATTTCAGATCCTCTTTATCCAGTGAATCCATGTTTGAAATATTGCTGACACAACACAAATCTCATCCAAAATTAATAATATTGTACCAATTTGCAGAACATAACAATTTTCATATATATGATTACTACATTTGAAGCCAAAGCAAGAATAATTATTTCTTTTTTAACAAGAATCAAAAGTATAATTTAAAATCCATTTATAACATAATAAATTATCAACAGAAAGGCCAGCATAACCCAACAATAAAATTATAGCCCTAATTTCACAACTGTATAATTCCACCACATACGACATTTCCTCACATTACATTGCTACTGTGCCAGCTAGCATTAGCCCAACAAAGCCCCAAATCTCAATAAATACTGACCCTTAATACACACCAAATTACCACAAATATTGCAAGCCAAACATAACCCACAGATTTAAGAAAATTTCCAAACTAATGCCCTCTATATGAATAAGATATATTAACCCGTAACATAGCCCCCAAGAAAGATGAGAGACTTCTGGACCGGCGAATTGAGAAAAACCATTATTCAATAACCAAAACTTGCTAGATCTAAAGACCCCAAAAACACAAGAACACGCGCAAAAAAGTCAATCGAAATTTCAATCTAAACCACAAATAAAACCAATATTCTAGTAGCGCAACAAACAGAGAATACTTCCTTCAAAGAAAAAAAGCAAACCCTAACCGGTTGTGGGAGCAACAACACGAGCAGCACACCGTCTGACAGTAGCGGGCGGTGGCAGCTACTCAAACTGATACGAAGTAGCACCGTTCGGTCCGACAGTATCTAGGAGCCACGAGACTCTCGACACCAAAGTAGATTGTTGATGGCAATCGAGATCGGATTGGTTAACCGAAGTCGTCAGAAGTAAAGTGAAAAATATAATCAGAGCGCGTGTGCGAGAGTGGCGAGAGAGCGCTGAGAACAGAAACGGTCCGAACCGATTGCCAAGGAAGGCACAGCGTGGACTATCTGTCAGCGATCTAGGAGAAGGAAGTGCAAGGACTCAATGCCCAACTACGTTTCGCGCGTGGTCACACGCCGGTGACCATGACGATGTGTATTGCGAGAGGAGAGTTGTGCAACCGAGGATATAGACACGAAGAAGAGAAGGAGTATGTAGCAGCTTGAAGATGTATCCGTAGTGAGGAGTTGTACTATACGATTTCATATATGAGATAGTGTCGATCGTCTTGGAATTTGAAATGAACAGGGAAGACAAAACATCCTGGTCACTCCAAGAATTATGGGCGATCTGCCTTCTACAAGACAACAGGAGAAGAACATTCCCTGGCCAGCCTACAAGTTGACAAGGATTCTCAAGTATGAGTGGAAAGCACATATCAGGGCTTGGGTGGAAGTTGCAGTAATCGAACCCACATGAGGACAAATACATTAGCCATATAGGCACCTACTAGTAGAATGTGAAACTGCGGCCTCGTGCAGTAGGCTTGAATTGTGGGGAATCCATTTGCGCGAAACTGTGTTCAAGGACCGATCCTACCGAGGCAAAAGGAGATAGCAACATACCCGTCTGCTCTAGCGTTCCTTCAAGTGTGGTGCCATCCAAGCTGTCTTTTTGAAACATCTTCTCATGTCTTAGCTTATAGGCAGCAAGAAGAAGCGTACCAGCCTATCGCGCGGCTGAGCTGTAGCTTCCACCATCTTGGCTAAGTCTTGCGCGAGCAAAATGGCGATAAGGAATAAGCTCAGTCCTTCCTCTACCAACTTTTTGTAGCGTGTTCGTCGCTCATCTGTATAAGAGTTGGACAATTTTCGAGCTTGGATGCTAAGATCTAGTCCGAGTGGACTCTTGCACGAACAATTGGTCAGGTGGTGCCTGCGGTGAATAATGCGTGTAGTACGCAACTACTATATCCCGTGGTACGTATGTAGTTAGCCCGCACGAACCAACTGACATTGATGCAATGCGTCGCTGGAATTAGAAACAATTACCGACATGTACAACCCGTACACTGGTCTGTATGTATTCATGTCGGTTCGAATTCCTGCCGAGACCCAATGCATATCTATCGGTCGTTGCGTCGGCTCGGCGAAATCGATTTCTTTACGTTGGAACATGTAGGCGCAGACTCAATGCGCGGGCCACCTCGTGTATGCGGCGCACGCGCCAATAACATAGAAAATTCTAAGAAGTGGTTGCAGCGGATCAACAGAGCGGCCAACCTAGGAGGCGCGGCCACATGCGGCGGGCAGACCTAGTGTAGCTCAGGACACGTGCTAGGCTCGGGCAGATACCCTCCACCGCGGCCGACACCGTGGAGCTGTACCTCGATTGCTCCGCAAGCTTGCTCAAAACCCTACGGGAGATTCTGGAATTCTTGCAGAATGCGTGCCCGACTGCACCACGTGCGGCCACTCGCATGTCCAGACACCCTCAGACTAACGCTACCAATTTCTTAACGCCCATGAATTCATTGATCGGTGATCGGATTGTACTTTATAATTATTAAGCTCTTGAAGTCTATTTCCCAATGCAAAAAGTCTAACTACAAGATTTAAAGTTACAAACAAGAATATGGATCGAAGAAGTGTTAGGGCACGTAGTTCACAACTTTAAGCTCATTAAGCACCAAACCAAGCCAACCAAGTAGGAAGCCTAAAACGTCTTTCAGTAGGCACACAACTACGCAACTTGCAATCATCTCAGCAAAGCGTTGGCAATTGAGTGTACAAAAATTGAAAGAAGAGAAACTGTGAAAAACCTTTAAAAACCAAAAAAACAAGCAAAGTTTTGCAACACTAAACAGAAGTGGCAACAACTAAACCAAAAGGCTAGTGGAAATGATAGCGAAAACATACAAATTAGTCAAAATAAGAAGAAATAAGTGACTAAATATGACCATTTTAACCATAGGGCCAAAAGGCACGGAATCCCTAGTGGAATCACGGAACCATAGTGATCTCCTAAGCAAAAGCGATTAACAACAGCAAACAAACCAGAGCAACAACCAAGCATGCAACATGCAACCGCAGGTGTAGGTAAAACTAACGCATTTGTTTTGCAAGGACCGGGTGCTTTGGTTTTCGTTTTACGAGGTTTTCCTCTCTACAAACTCAGCCAAAGTGAGGGCTTCCTTAGATACCAACATTTGTCCCTAACCCAAGACGGMAAATGATAAGACACCTCTTGCAACACACAAGTCAAATCGAGAGAGTTAGGACCTTAACAGGCCCTAAAAAAAGGCAAGCTCCCTTACACCGAGCACCTTTTTCTGGCATTTAGAAMCTCAAAATTAAGTTTTAATTTTCAWAACATTTTAACTTATTTTACAGRTTTTTTTAGAATTTTTCAGGATTTTTCGGAATATTTCTAAGCATTTTTTGCGTTTTTTCAGAGTTTTCRGCAATTTAATTAATTTTGCAATAATTAATTAAATTATCAACGCAGCTCCAAAATTCACGAAATTTTAACCCAAAATATAAAATTTCACRAGGAATTTTTACATATTTTTTCCATACTTTTTAGATTTAAGGTTTAATATTTACGAATTTCTTAAGCAAAAACGCACAACCGAGCAAAGTGGGCCATCCTAGGATATTTTGCCTCGAGACAAGCATCCCAAGGAAGCCAAATATCCCAAGGATCGCAATATTATCAGCTGAAATTTTATAAAATCAAGTACATATTTTATTTGATTTTATCACCATTTTATTTTATACGATCTCCCTATTTAAGGCATGACAAATCGATCAAAATTAGGCAAATTACTGGGGCGATATTACGCCTATTTTTGGGCTAGATTGCTCCTAGTTTTTGTCCTTTTTATCACGATTTCATCCTTTAGCATTGCCTATTTAAATACGGAGACCCCCCCGTTCATTTAGCAACTTTTGACGGTCTATACACCTCCTCCTGTCTCCTCTCTCTCTCTTCTCTCTCGTTCTCTCTCTCTCCTCTCTCTTCTCTCTCTCTTCTTCTCTCCTACAATATTACTCTCTCATTCACCAACATAAACACATTCAAAATACACTTTTTTGCTAATAAGTCTAGGAGTTTTAAGGGTCTAAGGCTCGACAAGGGTCCTAAGGTCCGAAGCTACTGTGTCTCACATCGTTTGCAGGTAGTGTTGAGCCAACGTTCTCAATTCTAAACCCCTCTTTGCATGCTTGTTTAGGTAGATTCGACACCTTTGCATAGAAGGATTGCCAACAACAACTTGAGAAATTCAAAATAAAGCAACCTTAAGAGCATCTTAATTTTCACATTCCTCGCACGTATTGCCCTTGCATGATGTTCACACCATAATATCTTTACCCCCGCCAAAAAGGGGGACGACAACAATTTACTTTCGTGTTTGTTCTTGACTGTACGTTAATGAAGAACTTTATGACATCAACGATATTTGGCTCCTGGAATACGGATCTAACAAACCATGCGCGCCACAACAAACTAGACACCTACTTGCACACTATTCTATTATAACAACCCGCATAGTAACTTGCATGTTTAGTGTTTAAATGGTGCGAACTTGTTTGTTGTTTGTCTTTTGGACCAATTGTACTCGCCAATAATTTGAGTAAGGCCCGTTAGACGCGGGGAGGGCGGGGATCGGGGAGGTGAGTGTTGCATCTACTTCACCCTTACCCTTGTCCCCTAATCCCATGACCTTTGGTTGCACTGCCAGACATGGAGTCCTTCGCCTTGCTTTATGCAATATAGGCAAGGCTTAAAACCTTGTTCCGTAGCGCCAAAAGAAGTGCGGCGGTGGCGACTTCCTCTACTCATTTGTTGAGTATAAAACCACAACTCCAAGCATACTCCACAATAGCAAAAGGCAAGAAAGCAATTCTTGACCAAACAAACCGAGCCGCCCTTAAAGTTGTCCCCCTGGAGCAGCATGTACAATGAAGACACCCCTTGCGGCACACAATCTAAGCGAGAGAGCTAACTTAGACCTAAAGGTAGTAAGGCAAGTCCCCGCATACAGAATGTAACTGACAATCGATTAAAAACTTAATGTGAGCTTATTACTTTCTTATCAACTTGACCACATCGTGCTAAAAATTTTGGAACAAAATTGACACTAATGACAACAAAGTTTGAGTCCGTGTGCTCACAAGTAAAGTTTTTTTTAATAGATACCCATCTATTGTAGTGGTTAACCGTAGCATAAACGGCGATGTAAGTTTGTAACGTATGCCACAGATTAGCCCAAGCCATGACAAAACATATAAAATTGCGTTATTGTAGCGACAGTTCAATTGTGGGACTGAAGGAGGTTGTGACGGTTCGATTAGGTCCGAAGCGAAGGTTGTGGCGGCTCGTGAAGTTCATAGCATGTGTCGCGACATGCTCGTGTGGTCCAGTGCTAGTAGGTGCGTTCTGGTGTGGTTTGCAGAGGTGGTTTGCGTGTGTAAGGGAAATGGGTTGGTGGTGATTTGTGCGAGATAGAGTGGTAGTAGTTAGGGTTGTGGGTGATGGTTATTCAGGTATGTGATGGTAGAAGGTGGTTGGCTTCGTAATATGAGATTAGTGTGGTTTAATTGTTAGGAGGGGTTATATAGTATTTATATAGGTTAAACTACTCGATGTCGGAAAAATGTTAGTGCGGAATTTAATAAGTTTTTTCAAGATTACATTGAGAGTAATAGTAATATAATTTGCATGTGTATATAAAGTATATCTAATCTTGTGCACAAATTTGTTGCATTGTGATTATTCCTAAAATGAATTTGCGCATTATAGGAGAAGTATTATTAAGGGTCGTAAATTGATGGAAATCTAACTGGAATCACTATACCGGTCCATTAGTTAGCTTTTTAGTAAGCGGCGTTACTTGCTATTAACGTCACCTGATCGCATAGCCTGAGGAGGTACGTAAGGTCAACGTCGATGGTAAACACCTCAGGAGAAGATATAAATGGGTTAGTTAATTAGGATATCTAACCCTTAGAGGTAAATGGAAAAAATCTTTCTGAGTTTATTGTTACATACAAATGCACAAAATTGCGGATATGTTGAAATTGTGTGTGATAAAATAAAAAAAAAAAAGAGTAAGAGGGATACAATTCCTTTGGATAAAAACAAAAGAAAATATAAATGTTGATAATTGAAGTTATTCAACCGAACAGACTATTATCATCATAGTTTAGACAAACGATATAAAAGGGTTTCCATAAGTTTCAGTTTTCAGTCAGCTCATACCAAACACACCTCGAATGAAACCAAGAAAAACGTAATCCTTTTATTCAATCGTTCAGTTGTAATCTATCATCCGAATCAGTCACATCATTTCATCAATCAATAATCGAAGGAAGATGATGTTTTCCTTACGGTAGCGAGTTACTATCGTAGAGGTGCTCACCACTACTCAACTTCCGAACCCACTGCCACAACTCGCCGCTACAACCTTCCACGCTGAACCGCCCAACACCCACAACTCCGGCTGCAACAACAAACCCCCTTCTCCAATCACAACAACCCAAAACAACCACACACAACCGCTGCAACCCTCAACTAGCTCCGTCCAGCAACGGCAACTCGCACAACACAAACGCAAATCCACGCACGACGACAGCCTCCCTTCCAAGATCAGCCATTAGCAAAGAGGCGACGCATGGATCCTGGTTCAAGCTACCAAAACAACCCTTCCAAGATCTTGTTCTTCCTACTCTCCTCACTACCAAACCCTCACACATTAAACAATCACCAGGTTTCCAACCACTTCCACCCTCCGACATCAAGAATCACAACATTTCCAGCCACTTCCACCCTTCCAATATCAACAACGCCATTTTCATACCACCACCACATTCCCAACCGACCACACCCTTCCAACATCAACGACCACCACATTCCCAACCACTACCACCCTTCCAACATCAACAACCACTACATTCCCTACCACTACTCGCTCCCGGAACCATCCATTCCCGACCACTACTGCGCCCCGCAAAACCCATTCCAACCCACCTGCACCCCTCGCAACATCATAACCCAACCACGGCCGCCACTGAACTCAACCTTACCCGGCCCAACAACCTTCCAACCACTTGCCACCGCCTCAACACATCAACCACGCCGCCACTGCAACCTAACCTTAACCGGCCCAACAACCAAACTGTCCTACAACAACCTCCTGGCTCAACTGACATCTTGCCCCAGAGAGAACATCAAAAACTACGGAATAGGTAATCACTATCCCCTGAGTTGACCGACTATCTTTTAGACCCGAGCATCCCAATCATCTTAGGGTGCTGCAACATGAGTTGTAAGAACCCGGGATGATCCAAGCATTCCGTGCAACCAGAGGTACCAGACCCTAAAATTACCCTCCGAACCCACCCTCCGACGAAATTACGTATCTACAGCGGCCATCGTCAATGCAGGGGGAACTTCATGTGATGAAACTCAAACCCTACAAGAAGAACTTAAAAGAGCACAAAACTTGCGAATCATACTTACTCGAAAATTTCACGAGATACTACGATCACTACAGCGGCAGCCACCAGGCCCACCACAGCAACAGTAGCATCCACAAGGCCAACAACATTACAACAATCATGAGGTTGCTCGCGTATGACGGATTGGTGGTTACTTCAGTCTATTTTAGTTTGTCATCATCTATATAGTGTGTTCAATTCTTTAATTGTGTTCGTTCTTTACTTCTTTAGTTAGGGTTTTCGATTGTCATGTGTTCTTTAATTGTTAGTAACTCTRAGGTTTTTCATCRTGTGATCAAGTTGTAGTTTGAAAGAGTGTCGATAGATTGAATATTGATCCTTATTATAATTTTAATCATCTTGTTCCTCGGACTATTCATACTTATCATCAGTTTTTAATCTTGTTGTTTATAAGAAATTATTATTAATAGTAGACTAGTAGTGCTAATAGTATGTAGTATTGTCGAATGTTATTATTATTATTACTTATTAGGTGTTTATAATAAAGAAACTAAATCGTAGTTATACGCTTATTCGATTGTACATACAGAAGGTATTGTATGCATAAGATGCACAATAAATTTATCGTGCATCAAACATATAGTGACTCTTTATATCAATATCGTGACCCTTTATATCAATATAGTAACTCATTTCACTTTACATCAATATAATGATAAAAAAAATAAAGGTCACTATATTGATAAAAAGAGTTACTGTATTAACTAAAAAGGTCACTATAATCTGATGCGATGCGCAATAAATTTATTGTGTATCCGATGTACCTAATACTTGTCTTTGTATGTATTGTTTCTAATTCATAATTGTTTAATTTATCTGATCTTGTCTTTTTATTACAATTAATTTCTATAATACTGTTGTAGTTTTAAATTTTCATGAGGGCTCTTAGAAATAATATGATCAAGTCGATATCATATATATATATATAATATATATATATATATATATATATATTAATATATATATATATATATATATATATCTGCTACACGCCTACACATGAGTGTCTTCCAAAATTTGGAACATTTTATTGTTCGTTTTGGACAATTTTATTACAGCATGTGTAATATGTACTCAAGTCTGCAAGCTATAGATCCATAGATTTTATAGCTTGAACAAATTAACTAATTGAAAAAAAATAACTTTGTTTTATTGTTTGAGTTTGGTGGCAAGCATATAATATCTTGTATTTCATTTTAATATTATGAGATTTTTATGATATTACACCGTTTTACTTGTTAAAAATTAAAACTCCCACCTTTAACTTTTTTTTTAAAAAACTCCACCTTTAAGTGGGTATTTTCTTAAAAAACTCGCCACCTTAACTGTTGGGGTTAACTTTTCTATTAGATTGGGGCCCACACTCGATTGTACCTATTAATCTTCCTCTCTTTTCACGAGCAACTCCTTGCTTGCTGCTGGCACTGCTGCTGTTGTTCCAACTGAATTGCTTTCACATCCTTTATTTCCGAATTTCAGTTAAAAATTAGGGATTCTTGTTTAGATATGCAAATTAGCGGTCTTGTTTGAATCGTATAGGGTTCCATTAGTTTTGGTAGATTTTCAAATTAGGTGTTTTGTGAAGATTCAACAGAAATTAAAAATTACAATTTGTTTGAGAGGGAATTGGAGAGGCGTCGTTTCGGACTGAAGAGGCGCGTTTTGGATCAGGAGTATAATGGCCTGAGCCCAGGGGAACCTCAACTGTGAAGCGCAGTGCAAGAAATTGAAGTCCATGAAAATGTCTCTGAAGGAGGAGTTCGAACAGAGCTTGACAAGAAATAAAGCAGAGATGAGGCAAGAGAATGCAAGAGCTTGTTTGCTGGGATGGGGTTAAGAATGAGGCAAGAGATGTATGTTGAGTGACTTAACTTGTGTTCTTATTTCGAAAGGAAAGAGTAGAGTAATTCAGCCAAAAAAAGGAAAACACACCCAACAACAACATAACAATGGCATTTACACAGATTTCAATGAGGACAATTCGTTTTCCCAAATTTGCATCCCAAAGACGCTATGACATTCGCCTTAAACCTGACCTTATTGCCTGCACTTCAATTGTGTCGTTGCAATTGATGTGTGAATGTTGTTTCACCCACAATACATTGTTCTCAATGCTCAGATCTCATGGTGATTTTCTACTGTTTCTTACAAACCCAAATCAACTTTCAAGGTGTGATCATTGTGAATTGGTGGTGATAAAGATTAGATTTTTTTTGGTGGGTGTGATAAGGTTTGATTTTATGTGATGTTAAGGGAAATTCGAGCTTCTGGGGTTAAGGATGATCGAGGGAGTGGGAGAAAGAATCAAAAAAATTTGAATGTGGGGCCACACATCCTAACAAAAAAGTTAACCCCACAGTTAATTGGTGGGAGTTTTTAAGAAAAACCCATTTAAAAGGTGGGATTTTTAAAAAAAAGTAAGAGTTGGGAGTTTTGAATTTTTAACCAAGTAAGACTGGTGTATATCATGTATAAAAGATCGCTAATATATTTGATATTACTTCTGTAATCTGCTTGTTCATTTGTGCTGTTGTATAGTATTGGAGTGAAACCTTTATCTTCTGTTTATATTGTTTACTTGAAATCACGGTTGGCATGTGAATATAGAAGAGAATAAGAAGGTTCAGTCTTAAATAGATAAATGACTGAAAGTCTTCCGCCGGGCATCTGTAAGCCGAAAAAGGGTTTTTGGGACCTTCGGGCGTACAACCCTAAAAGTGAAAGGTCCTGGTTTGGGGTATGGTTTTTCGACTTTTGGGGCGATAGAAAAATGGCCTGATGCACAAGTGAATGGCGATTTCTATACCAAGCAAGTGCTAGGGCTTGTTGAAAAAGAATGTGGGTCAAGGCCTGGGTGTTACGTAGCTCACATCATTGTTCGGTATGGTGGATGATTTCCAGATGAAATGAAAGAGAATAAGTTGATTGAAATCGAGAATATTGATCTCATTGACTAGGAGTGGTAAACAAACATTGATATATATACAGAAGCAATCAACTACCAGGACAGAACAAAATACGTAAATACGACTACCCTAGAAAAGTGGGCTTGGGCCTACTAAAAGTAAATAATACTCCCTCCGTTAACGTAAACTGCAACAGCTTTCTATATTTGGGTGTTAACAAACGTATTGCAACGTGATGTAAATTGTTCCCCGCCCCCCTCATCTTTTGGTAAATCCTCAATGTCAAAATTACCATATTTTTCGGGACCACATTTTGCTATGTTTGTTACTTTTTTGCATATCTCTTGTCCATACATCCTTGTCTTTTTTGGGACCACTTCACTAATTCCTACATAACTCCACTATTAGCTTATTTGGCATTGAAGAGAGTGCTATACACATACTGTTAAAATTGTATCCGTTACGGTAGGGAGTAAGTACCAGCATACAACACAGAGGCTGTAGAATAATAAGCCTAAAATACTACAACATACAATGAGTAGCCACATAATCTTATCCAACATTCCCCTTTAAAGCTGTTCGTATCTCCGAAGTAAGGTTTCTCAATCCCAACTTGTTAATAAGATAATTTGTGCTTTTCAACAGGTTAAGTTGTGTTGGTTTAGGATGTCTGTCAATTTTGTTCCTTAGGTGCTCCACCGCAATATGTTGGGTTTAAATCACACATACCTGCATCAACTTTTTGCCTATGAAGTGACATATCGACATTTCACATGCTGGTTTTTCAATGCATTAACTGAGTTTACTCAGCTTAGATAATTCCTGCCCTGGTGAGTTGTGCACACTTTAGAACAGCCTGATACACCAGCTTTTTCAATACACGCAATTCTTGAGAAGTGGTGTCACCTCTGTCCACTTCACAAAGTTGTTAGTAACATTTGATCGGTTTTTTCTGCTTCTGCACACTTGACGCTTCGCTACAAACGCTCCTTGCTTTTGGATTTCTAGGAGCTGGGTATATACCAGAAGGTATCATATTATTCAGTTAAACTTTCGAGTTAAGGGGCATCCAGCCCATAATCTCGAACAGTGAAGCTTCTAGCTTAGCAGCTGGATTCTGCAAGCAAGTAACATGCCGTTTGTGGGTCTCACTTTTAAGACCTAAGTACTCTCATAGGTTGCCGCTGCATGTGTACTGTAGTTGGTGCAATTGCAAAAATTACATCTCGACATGTGGATAGAGTTAAGCCAAATCGGTCTTGTCATGTGAGGTATATAGCTTATCCTATTAGCGTTTTATTGGCTCAGTTGAAGGCGGTAATTGGTCTCCTTCCCCTAGGCATCTTTTTTTTAGTTGATTCCATGGATGTCTTAGTGGCTGTTCCACTTCTCAACACGCCTGATAACTGATTTCAACAAGTCAAAATATATTTGTTCTTTGAGATCATAAGGATACTTGTTGAGATCGTACTAACCTTAATGCTAGCGAATATCTTAGTTTCCCAAGTCTTGTCTATGAAAAATAGTGAGGCTTAGATGAGAGTTTCTTGTTGGAGCATCAATTACGGGTATTGTGTTGCCCGCTAACAATAGATCATCACACATACACAAGCACAACTAAAAACTCTTTTCACAACTGCTTTCTCTCAAATAAGAGTAATATCGAGCTTTTGATTGATTGAAATCATCTTCTTAGGTGACACTAGATAGTCTTGCAATCCATTGCATTGGGGCTTGTTTTAAGCCATATAATGACTTTTTTAGCTTGCACACCTTTTGAGTGACCTTTTCAYCTTTTGAGCACTCCCCTYGTCCTTGAATTATCTCTTCACCATATCCATTGTATCCTGGTGGAAGCTTCATGTAAACTTGTTCATTAAGTTCTCCATGGAGGAAACCATTCTTTACATCCATTTGAACCAAATATCAGTCCTCTATGGCTRCAACTGCCAGTAATGACCTCACTATTGTGAGTTTTTCCACTGGTGTAAATGTCTCACTATAGTCAATACCATATTATTTTCTGTAACCTTGAATCACCAGCCTTGCTTTGTGCCTTTCTATACTTCCATTAGGGTTGTATTTGGTTCTGAATAACCATTTACACCCAATTTATTTTTTTCCATTGGGAAGATTTGTAATCTCCAATGTATCATTCATTTCCAGAGCTCTCAATTCTTCATTCATGCCAATCACCCAATGTTTGGCCTTCACTGCTTCTTTGAAACATTTTGGGTCAGAGTTCTTTGTTAACTGACTCATTAGCCAGGTAATTGCTGGTTYTGTTGACCTTSATCTCCCCTTTTTGTGGATGCACCATGTTCGTAGTCACTTAGCCAGCCTGGTATCTTCACAGGTCTACTTGACCTTCTGAGCATAGTTGTGTGCATTTGGTTTTTTGGCTCTTGTGRAGTACATGGTTCTTCTTGCTGGGGTTCAGTTATGTTTTCTTTAGCTTTTTCTCCCAAATTGGGTGCTATTTTTTCTGTATCTGCTTGTTCAGAATGATTTGTGTTCAAGGCATCTTCTATTGGTGGCTCATAGACATCAGAACCTGTAAATTGAAGATATCTAAGCTAGATTTTTCTTGYTGCCCCATAGAATTTATGAATATATCATGTTTGTGTGGGATAATCTGCTCAAAGAATCTCACATCCCTGGATACAAACCTCTTTTTKGATATTAAGTTCAATAATTTATATCCTTTTTGTGTGCTTGGGTAACCAATGAACACACATGGTACTCCCCTTGGTTCAAATTTGTCTGAACCATGAGATGGATTATATGCCATTTCTAGGCAGCCAAACACTTTCATGTGAGTGTAATTAGGCACTTCTTCAAACAACCTTTCATAGGGTGTTTTATTTCCTATCACTCTTGAAGGCAACTTGTTGATTATATAGGTGGCACTGAGCACACACTCACCCCAAAATTCCTTTGGTAACCCTGATTGAAACCTCAAGGCTCTTGCTATTTCCAAAACATTCTTGTGTTTCCTTTTCGACTCTCCCATTTTGTTGTGGCCTCCCTACACAAGATGTTTCATGTTTAATGCCATGAGTTTTGTACAACTCCTTACATTTCATGTCATCAATCTCAAGGGCATAATTAGTCCTTAAGATTTTCACTTTCCTGTAAATTGTGTCTCAGCAAATTTGATAAACTCACAGAGAGTCTCATAGACTTGATTTTTCCATTTCAGTAGATTTACCCAAGTACGTACACCTTGAGTAATCATACACAATTGTAAGAAAGAATCTGTAAATTTCTCTGGTTGGAACCCTATAGGGCCCCCATACATCTGCATTAATTAGCTCAAATGGCTTTCTAGCACAAGCATTATTAGTGGATTAGGGCAACTTTGTGAATTTTGACATTAAACAAGTTAAGCACACACATTCAGATACATCACAAGCATGTTTAACACAACCAGTTTTTCTAATAACTTCAAAAGGTGCATGACCAAGTCTTGCATGCCATAAGACATAATTTTGATTCTTAGCTACTACATTTACATATAAACTGCCATTTTTGATTTCTGTCTCAGCAAGCTCTTTCTTCTTCACTCCTAGACCTTCCTTCACATTCTTGATTGATTTTTCTTCTAGACAATAAAGTCCATTCTTCTTTTCTGCAATCACTCTAGCCTCCTTTGTAGCATAATCCTGAATTATACAAGTATTAGCCTKAAARACAACTTCATAATTGTCACATTTTACCAGCTTACCAACTGAAATTAAATTGTGCTGAAAATCAGGGACAYAAAGCACATTACTAAGGTTAATCCCATTCCTGAGTTGCACATTTCCAGTATGTGTGATGTCTGCACTCTTTCCATTTGGTAATTTTATACTGGTCTTTGTTTTAAC
>SNQN01011115.1:9434-19932 GCA_008642245.1 Bassia scoparia | reverse complement strand
AAACCTCAGATTAGTGCTATAAACTGATGATCAAACTTTGCAGCAAGATCAGTGAGATCTCTTCTTGTAACTCCATCCGGAACATGAACAGTTTCTTAATGCTGAGATTGTGCATCTGTAGCKAGATTTCTCACATTCGTTTCAGAAGCTATTGGAGACTCCTGATCGACGTTTCGTCGACTTCTGGTAGTTCTTCCCCTCTTTGACTTCTTGATCTGTGATCCCCACAGACGGCGCCAATTGTTCCAGGAACAGAAAACCTAGATCATAGAAATTAGGAAATCTAGACCCGATCCTCGGAAAGTGAATCACTACCGCAGATCGTATCAAAAAACTCGCCTGAAGGTACGTCAGAGTTCCTAAGGAGAGAGAAATAACGTCAAAGGGCCCAAGGTTTTGTACCCTAGGGACCATCTCCGATGCTTAACTCAGCAAGAGTTAAAAGCAAGAGGGAGAATGTGAGAAAGAGAAGATTCAAGAGAGAGAGAATACAATATGTGTTGTTGTCAGAAAAATGTGTGTCCTCTTCAATAATGGAGCAGATCCTCTATTTATAAGCAAWTAGGAGGGTAATCTCGTAATTATCTCAAGTTGGAAGAATCCAGAAGATTTCCTAACTGAATTKTGTTAGAAGGAATCTTCCAGAAAATATCTTCGTTGACTGGTCAACGACGGTGAGTAATGGAAATATCGTAATTAGCTACCCTATTTCCCTTTTTGGGCCTTTTAGTTGATATTGGGTTGGGCCCAAACCTTATTGGGCCGAAAAATGACTAATTCGAAGCTACTGCCTCAAATATTGATTAAAAAAATGTGAGTACAAAGATTTAGATATAGTGAATTAGTGATGTATAAATGAGTCTAATTATAAAGAGAGATTATAAGTCACTAATAAGTGCTGGGATGTTTCTTGAAAGTCAAGACAATTTTATCACTTTTTTAAATAATTGGTCATGACCATAACCATTAATTTCTAGTTATAGCCAAACATAATTATACAAGTAGGTATTTCCCAATTTTATTATCTTCGCTTCACTGTTGTTATCATCTCTCTTTATACCAGTCGACTTTGAAAGCCTACATGAACACATACCATGTTTGATCTTTTGGTTTCAATCACAAATAGATTGAACATAACCAATAATTAATATAAATCGCTATTTGTATTAGACTTTTTAGCCAAACAATTTAAAACAAATAAGATTTAAATTTAAATTACACATTAATAATTCATATTCAATATATTGACGAATTTTTTAAAAGTGTCATATTGTATTATGTATTAGATTTAATTACATGTCGTGTGCACTCTTATGAAGCACCAAGCATTATCATATATACCGTGCATATACATCTAACATGAAGTTGAACTCTAACGTCATAAGATGAATTCAAAAAATATCGAGATCACATAGAGAATAAACGTATATTTTTTTTTTGTGAAATGTAGATAAACGTATATTAATATTATTGTTGTGAAATAATAGATAAATAAAATAAATAAATAATCTCAGTAATTCAGTCTGTTATATTCCCCTTTATTTTTTATTTTTGTACCGTTGGATTGATTTCAAGTTTTAAAAGAGGAGACCCGATCAAGAAATAGAATAGAGGAAAATCATGTATACCAATAATTGGTTCAAAAAGCTAGAATTAAAATACTGAAGGTAATTTACAACTTCTAAGAATAAAAAATGTTAGAAATATGCACAAAACACACATATATAGCATAGCATGCAGTACTCCCTCATTCTACAAAATTTCTCTCACTTCCCTTATATGATGTTCATGAAATTCCTACCATTCTCTTTTTTTCGAATTTAGGAAATCTAATATTGAGTTTTTTGATTTGGTAATCCATTATGTGAATCCATCCACACTTGCAATACAATTTATTTGTTCTCTATTTAATATAATCTACCTCTTCATCTCCACTTCTGATATTATTTATTCATATTTTAGACCTAAATAGTGTGTATGACAATGAAGTTTTCATGGAACAGAGGGATATTGATGAAAAAAAATCAAATACAAACTGCGTCTATGCACAAACTTTGTACATCGAAAGTTATTTTTATACACGGTATTAATATATTGATTAAATATTTTCTATAAACATATAATATTTATTCTATGGTACTTTTAATTTCTATAATAAAAAAACACGAATTAAATAACCACTTATGGTAAATTATGGTAAATAAACGTCTGGTTAGAAGTCCAACATGTATTATTGTTATTATTGTGTATTATTGTCATCTTGGCATAGAAATGAGTCTCTGTCTGTGGTGTGTTTCTTTGAATTGTTTAGTTTATAATACTCTGTCACAAGTTGTGAACCCTAAGTTTTGATGAATGGCACTCCAACCAAGAAGCAAACTCTATGTGTTAATATAAATATGTGTGTTTAGTGATGTGATTATAGTTCCAGGTTTCAAGAAGTCTTAATGGAGCAGGACATCCTTAGGAGAAGGAAGAAGTTCCTGTGACTTAACTGAAGCTATGGAAGAACTCAGAAGAAAGTTCGAAGTCAAGGAAGGTTGAGTTCCTTGGAAAAGATGACTCGACATTGTGGTACAGTAGATTAAGGTTCTAGATTTATTGTAGCTTGGTAATGATACATGAAATATTGCTCAAAGTTAACGGAAATAATATTAAGTTTTGTGATTAATCTATTAATGATTTTAATCCGCTATTTTTATGAAAAGATATTGTCTAATAAAGCCTAGGTAATTGTAAATATGATTGATAAAATAAATCTTTTTCATAAAATATTAAAAGATATTTTCTGTTAAATATTTCTTTAAAAACTATATGTTATATCTTTCTGAAAAATGTTTTATCTTTGAAAGTATGTTTTCCTGATTAAACTGGTTTTTTAGAAAAGCCTTTAAAATAGAAAATCAATTTTGAGAAAACGTGTGCCAACTGAACTGAGTTTTAAGGAAACTAAAACGGCATATCTGATTTAGTGAGATCGTGGAGTTATGGAGCTTGTTTTGGTCAAGTTCCACTACAAGCATTACTCCTACAAAAGAGGAGTAGTGTGGTAGTGACTTACTGCTTGCCTTCTACGCATTCATATCAACATTATAATATACTCAGTTTGGAAATTAAACAAAGACACACCTTGAGCAAAGAATTCAATCAGAGCTTTATTTCATAATTGTTGCAAGCATTTAGATTGTTTACATCGAGTTGTAAGTGCTTCTTTCTGTTGATTGAAGCGTGGGGTGTGAGAGAAGATTCATAGCCGAGGGATTTCATAGAATCGAGTTTTGGAGAGTGTGACCAACATAGGGGTTGGTTACGAAGGGTTCAAGAAGTTCCTTGAGAACTGAGAACGAGTGTCTTAGATGTAATTAGGGTGTTGTATCCTATTATACAATTCACCCCCCCTCTTGTATTGTTCAGTCGATCCAACACAAGTTCTACTCGCCGTCCAAGTGGCACATTAGCTTCAAGCCTTCAATTCATTGAAGATTCAACCAGGTGACCTTCAACCAGGTGACCGTTTATTTTCAGTTGTTTCACCATGTGTCTTAGATGCTTTATCTACATGCTTCTATTATTTGTTGTATCTTTTTCATTACTTGTTTTCGATTTTCTAGTAGTTGCTGATTCTAAGTTGCCTTCCTTGRAGCACCCAAAACCATTGTGTCATGATCAAGAGAAGTTTGCATTGCTTCATTGTGTCTTAGCTGCTCTGCAGCACCATCTACTGACTTTGCGTACCCAAAGGTGAAATCATGGCATTATCATTTAAGTGTCAGTGGTGATTGACTGATTGTTGTAGGTGGGATGGTGTCGAGTGCAACGAGGATACGGGTCATGTCATTGGTCTTGACCTCAGTAGGCAGTAGCAGTTGCCTTTTTGGCACCTTCCCTCGTAACAGTACACTCTTCAGCCTTAGTCATCTTCGTGAGCTTGATCTTTCTTACAATAACTTCAACTATTCTCAAATCCCCTRTGACATTAGTCATTTGTGCAAGRTCACACATCTCAACCTCTCTAAGTCAGTTTTCAGTGGCCAGATTCCATCAGAAATTTCGACTTTGTCCCACCTTTKTGTACTTGATCTTTCCCTTAARGGAAATCCTAACGTCCTTGATGAAGAGTTAGATTTAAAACTTCATGATTTGAGTCTATCGACATTGAATTGGTTTATAATTTGACATGTTTAACCCATCTTTGTCTTGATGGAGTCGATACATCATCTGATGTACCCCTCATCTTGAGCAACCGAACTTCTTTAGAAGCCGTCTCAATGAATTACTGCAATCTTTTTGGTGAATTTCCGTCAAATATTTTCTGGCTACCAAATCTTGAAYTGGTTTCGTTGACATTRAATCCTAAATTAGAAGGGTACCTTCCTGAATTTTATTCTAACAGCCATATTCGTACTATATACTTAGTTGCAACACGATTCTCAGGAGAGTTGCCAGCTGCACTTGCATGTCTTGTTAGTTTGACTGGTCTGGATTTGCAAGACAGTGAAMTCTATGGAAAAATTCCATCTTCAATAGGTAATTTGACAAACCTCGCTATGCTAAACCTTAGCTTCAATTATTTTAGCAATGACCTTCCTGAATCTATCATGAACTTAACCAGACTTACTTCCTTAGGTCTTTCGATCGGACWTGACAAATGTTAGGAATGCTAGAATATTGAAATCTTGGTTACCTGAGCTACACTCACTCATACAACTTTGTCTTAGCCAAATGAATCAAGGCAATGATATTTTACCTTCTCTGTCTAATTCTACCAGACTCATTCTTGTGGATCTCAGCTACAACTTCTTAACAGACACACCGTCAAGTTGGTTTGTAAATCTAACTCAATTGCACATGTTGTGACGGAAGCGTCGTAATCGAACAAACTACAAAAACAAACAAATAACCCACAAAGATTTAATGAGGTTCACTATCAATGTGATAGCTACGTCCTCCTAGCCGYTACGAATATGTTTACTATGGAGAATCAAAGGGAATACAATTMAGAGACTGGTAATTCTCCCAAGAATTAACTCACAAACGCTCTCAATGTGTTTTCCTCACAAAAATGGCTTAAGCTTCTGATACAATAGAATACACCCTAAGCATCTATTTATAAGTAGTACAAAAGATATACGGAGTACAAAATAATATACGAGGATTGCCGAACAAGAAAGCCCAAAAGATATTGATATATATATATATATATATATAGGCAAAATTGTCAAAAACTACCAAATTTTTTGTCACTTTTGAAAACAACTACCCACTTTATGTTTGTTGCAATCACTACCCACTGTCAGAATCTCAACTTGCCAAAGGCATAACTAATAAAAACAACTCAATATCACATGATTTCTTGATCCTTATTCTTTTATCCGAGATCTACACTTAACGAAGAAACCATGTCCATAAAATAATGGAATAAACGAGAAAAGCCTAAAAACTAAGTGGTACAAGTATTGGTGATGAGTTGTTTGGTTGGTTGGATTGATGTGGGAAACAACAAAAGTATGGTGGTTTTTGCATGTGCCGCCGTTGTGTTTTGGTGGTTAACACGGTGTTGATGGCCAAAATCCAAAATGGTATGATTCTTCAAAAAATGAAAATATGGTAAAGTTTGGTTTTAAATTTTAAAAAAAAAAAATTTTACATCTGGATATTGTTTACAAAAAGTCGAAAAAAGACCGAAGCCTTTGACAATTTTTCCTATAATATATCATTCACAAATTGCCAAACCAAACAAAGATATCAGCGAAGCCATGCTCATGCATTCGTGAACTCCAAGTGAACGAAAGCCAAAAACTTTGTAATGCAGTATAAACTGCCATTACTAATCCCGCATTAGCAACAACCGCAAGCCCCCCGGTATAGTTCTACCCAATGTTCCCATCCAAACTCTCTGTTCTATACTCGTCAAACTACTTCGTAACAGCTAATGATTGATCAAAATCAATCCCATTCAAAAATTACTCCATATACAAATTTAGACTTGATAAACAAGTCACAGGCTAGCACCGAAATCTCCACAATCTCCAACCTGACTTGTATCATCAATACAGCCAGACCAAACAAAAAAACAAAATACAAACCAAAGCCAACCAAACAAACGCCCACCAAAGCCGGATGGGGATGCCTCCACCTGAGGCAACAACCATGAGGGTCCAAATATGAACAAAATCGTTTCAACAATTCAACAACAAAAAGAACTTGGCGACCAAAGCCAAATGAAACAAAACACCATGTGCTATCCTATCAAACAAAACTGAATCAAATTGCAACAAATCACATTCCACTTATCTCCAAAGATCGAAACCACGATCAACATGAATTCCCAAAACACTAGAAGAATCCACAACCATATACAACCAAAATGCATACCAAACCTGTCACAATGTCTTCTAGTATCAAATCACTTGCATAATCAGGAACCAAAAACCAAACACCAAGACAAATTCTCATTCCATAATGAGCTAAATATTGGTCTCCACCAAACGAAACGAAACACGCCCACACATACCGGCCATGCTCCTTCCTAGGTTGAACAGAAACCTACCAATACATCACAACAGTACAATAGCAAACTAGTGGCAAACACAAACACACATCGCAACTACAAGCACACACAACACGAAACTCCTCCAAACATTCGACATCTTCTAAGCAGCAATATCATGTTAACAACACACCAAAATAATAATAGTAAAAAATCCCCTTACCTACACGATAAATGCAACAGCATAAGAATCCCCGTGTTCCCCAGCTCCCCTCAAAGTTATCAAATCGATCATAACCACTCAAAACTCTCTTGCAACTATGTCGCCTTGCGACCTCGTGGCAACTTTCTCAAGTTCACCTTCTTATTCTTGCGAAGAGACTCCATCTCCTCGCCTATAGCAGCTCCAAAGATGATCTGACTGATTTTCAAAAACTGTTTTCCCGTCAAGCTAAACCAATGTCTCAATACTCATCAACAACATGCAACGCATAAAGCACCGACTCCTCTAACACACAATTTTGACCTCACCTGCACCTGTGACACTACACTTTGTAGATCACGTCAAACAAACCATGCACAAATACCAAAGTAACCCCATGGTACCTTGATACTATCTCGAACCCCCTCAAGACACACAATCCCCACCTGACCTGAGAAAGTGAAACGTACCTGTCAAGAGTACCAAAGATATCAAATTCTTCTTCAACTAGGAACATGCCTAACATCACCAGAACACGCACTCTCGTCTTTCCCGGTCAAAGTCTAATGTAACCTTACCCACCAACCTACAGCAACATTATTACCCAATTAAATCACACATCAAAAGACTCCATAAGTGGTAAACCATTCAAGATTAGACACAGATGAAAGTACATCCAGAATTAACACCCAACGATCCTAGACTGACTCCACCACTAACATTACAGGCCAATCTCTTCTGAATCTATATTCTGAATCTGTTGTTAATTTGGTTGAACTATTCCGTGGTTTTTAGGACATATTTTTCCAATACACGGCTATATAATAGTGCATATATTCTTAGTTTTATTAACCCTCTACCTTCGAATTTTTATTCTTTCTCCAGAGTTAAACTATTTCACTGGCCGAAATTACTAACAGATTATCCAATCCCTGAATCTATACACACTATGTTCATTCGTTGTCGCCCTTATGACCAACCTCTAGAATAAAGTGCAGATTTTACTTCTTCTACAGTCACAGTTTCTTTCCCACCACAAGACTCAACAAAATTTTCATAAGACAGCAGGCAAAAAGGGAAACAAACAAAATCAAAATAGCATCCTCCCATCTTCAATCTAACATCTAAATTACGCAAGTCAAGTAAAAATAGATATTAAAGTTTGTCTAGATACCCTTAAAGAGCGTACCGTACTTGACATCTCCAAGAAACAACGTGTTTCAACAACAAATTGTTAGTGAGAGACTTTAGTAATGTAAAGGGGGCCGTTCCAACTCCAATTTTTGACACAAACCCAAAGACGATCCTCATGCGGACACTTCGTGATCATATCAATTTGCCAACACAACATATGGTGGAGAGAGCCCTCTCCCCATCGCCTCTAATATCCGCTACCGTCAAGCCAGTTGAATCCTCGATTTTTCGACCGAAAAGGTTTCTAAATACCTGTTTTTCAACAAGGCTCGAATCTTAATCTCCATAGTTTTTTTCATCATTCTCAATCGTAGATCCGCTCTGATAAACCCGAAGTTTTGATTGTGAAACGGATGCGTCGTAATCCAACAAACAATAAACAACAAATAGAATAACACAAATAACATACAAGATTTAACGAGGTCACTCATCAGATCGATAGCTATAGGTCTCCTGGCCATACGTATATGTTTACTTGGAATCAAAGGAATACCAATTGAGAGACTGGTAATTCTCCCAACGATTAACTCACAAACGCTTCTCAAGTGTTTTCCTCACAAAATGCTTAAGGCTTTCATATTACATAGAATAAACCCTAAGGGAGGAAAGCCCAAAAGATATCGAATAATACATATATAATATAGTATATATATAATATATATGTGTGGTTGTTGTGTGTGTTTGTGTGTGTAATATATATATAATATATTATTTATATGTTATATATAAATGTATATATATACATATACATATACATATACATATACATATACATATACTATATAATATATACATACAATATTAATATTAACTATATATAATATATCACAAGAATCATGCACAAAATTGCCAACTAAGACAAAAATCATCAAGTCAATGCTCATGCATGCGTGAACTCCATGTGAYCTCAAGCCAAAACTTTGTGATATGGRAATATAAACTGCKATACTACCGCAGTTTAGCATYCAAAACCACAAGCCCCTCGCGGTATATCATCTATCCAAATGCTCCATCAAACGTTGTTGCATACTTCGTCAAACTTACTTCGTAAACAAGTTAATGACTTGATTAAAATCAAGTCCCAATCCAAAATTACTCCATATACAAATTTATGACTTGATAATACAAGTCACACAACCAAAATCTCCACAGCACATGTTAGAGCTACATTCCAATCAATTACAGGGTCCAATCCCACCTTCAATTTCTAAACTTGTGAATCTTTACACATTGACTTTGTCTTTTAGGGACTCAATTACCAAGTTTGATTCATTTTTGGAGCTCCCAAATCTTCGTACTTTAATATTGAATGGTGTTAGCCTAACATTTCCTTAAGAAATAAGGAACAGTTCTTCTCTTTTCAAGTTACAAATTTTATGTCTTGAATCATGCAATTTGATTGAATTTACTGAGTTCAATTCCTARATCATCAAGATGAATTGGAGGTACTATCTCTATGGGGAAAAACGATCAAAGGTCATATTCCACAATGGTTAGTAAACACAACTAGACATAATCTTGTGTACTTGCATCTTTCTAATAATCTTTTAACGGGTTTTGAACAACCTTCAATTTTCATCCCGTGGTATAATTTGAAATTACTATAACTCAATAATAACACGTTGGGAGGCCAACTTCCCATCCCAAAAAGCTCCACACAAGTTTATCATGTCTCAAACAAGCAATTTTCTGGTTTTCTTCCAGACCATATATGTCATGCAACTTCTTTAGTGTATCTTGACATATCTGAAAACAGTCTTACGGGAAAGATTCCAAGATGCATTGTTCATCAGCTTAGTCATTCTTTGCAAGTAATAAACATACGAGGTAATAATTTTAGTGGTTTCATTCCTCAACCATTCTCAAAATCATGTTATTTGAAAATGATAAATTTAAGTGAAAATCAAATGGAGGGCAAGCTCCRGAAGTCATTGGTTAATTGCAAGTCGCTTGAAGTGGGGTAATTTTCAACATATCTACATGAGATACCAAACTAGTATATCCAGGGGTAATTCTGTCACTTCAGTCTTTAGTTGAGGGCCATGAAAGTAAAATCCTTGTGTTGGTTTAACCGAACAGAATTGGTCTTCCGTTTGTGCATAACGGTGTTTTGCTCTCAATTGGTATTGTGTTTCCGTTTCAATAAKCATGGTGAATAGGTGAGTGAAGTGATTGGTAATATTATCACGGTTCATTCATTATTCACTCTACATTTGCATTGTCTCTAACAAAATCAGTATACTATTTTCTTCATTCTCCTCTCCATTCAGATTCAAGATCATCCTTAATCGCAGTCGCCGTCGTTTTCCCGTCGACTTCAATATCAGGTTTTGACTGACTTCTCGTAAATTAATTGAAATTATTGTCAAACCGATTTGTTGCTCTAGGTTCCTCGTTTGTTAATTGCTTTGGTGTGAGAGCAATAATCAAACCTTAATAACACATTTTGTTTCATCAACTCATTTCCATCGTGCATCAACCCCAATAATTTAGTTACTGAGTGTTGTATTAGTTGTGAACCCATCTTCAGTATTCTCATTCCATTACGTTCGATGGATTTCTCAACTTATCAGACTACCTCAAAAGAACACACCTTTAGCATTTACTCCCAC
>SNQN01011111.1:0-12169 GCA_008642245.1 Bassia scoparia | reverse complement strand
AACACAATGTGAACTAAGAAACAATTCAAATATACCGATTCATAAACTTCATTCGTAAAGAAGTCTCAAAATCAAGAACACGATTGATTAAAATTGATTAGCCAATTTTGTTACGGCCTAAATAGTTCAAGACAAAGTATTAGGTACATAGGATGCATCATAAATTTACTGTGCATCAGATTATAGTGACTCTTTTGGTTAATATCGTAACCCTTTTTATCAATATAGTGACCCTTATTATTTATCACTATATTGATGTAAAGTGAATGGGTCACTATATAGATATAAAGGGTCACTATATTGATATAAAGGGTAACTATACGATATTGTCAATAGGCGCCCCGAAGCGTTAGATTAGAACTAAATACATACGATAAAAATTTTGAAATGCATATCAAAATCACGCATCAATCGATGTAATTAATATTTATATTCATTTAATATTTCTACTTTTAATTCTCTTATCTAACGCTCCGAGACGCTCATTAGTTTTTGCGTACTATCTACTACAATGGAACCAAATAAAAATATATCATTCTTTTTTGGTAAAAAAAAAAGAATGTTTCAATTTAATTTAAGGTAATACTTATCATAACACGTATAAATTATTAGCCTTTCTAAATCGACAAAAGAGGAAATAAAAATATTCAATTTGTTCATCATAATTTATCTCATCAATCAATTACTATACAATGAGGCATCTAAATGCGATAATAAAAACACACATTATATTATACATGTCCAAATAAATAAATCATCAACCAATTTGTTTGAGAATCAAAAATAGTGTAAGAAGTTCAACTTGCATTGCTCTAATAATTGGAATTTGGAAAATGAAATATTATTACGTGTTGCATATATTTTTTTTAGGGGAAATGTAATTAGTCATGACAATTGTCTAGTGTCCTATCTAATTAGCATGAAAATTTAGATACCTTACTCAACCAAAATTTTTGTTGCCTATAAAATTCATTAGTGACTTGGGCTCCTAGTTTTAAAAGGGTCTAGGAAAATAACATCTTTTTTGGTCATTAACAAATCATTTACTTAGTATATTATTTTGTATGCGAATAAGCAGTTAAGACAATAATACATAAGAAATTTAATTAAAGGTTGTTTTTAAATGTTAGAAAACGTTATTGATCTCGATTTCTGATTAAATAGTTCAATTCAAATATGTAAAAATGAAGTGAAAAGAACACATTCATTTGTTTGATGGAAAAACAATTTTTTTTTAAAAAAAAATTAACAATAATTTACCCTGATAAAGCAGTAAGAAATATCCAAAATCCAGCCATTAGAGTCAACTTCGCTTTGTTATTATCCCTGAAACAACATTATTCAAATTCATTAATTGGAGGACTAACAAAAATTAATGTCCATTAATTCACRTATTTACAACGTGGGAATACTTTTAATAYGTTTGACAACATTTTTTTCTTATAAATATTTGGGATTTTGATAACTCTATCAAAATAGATTYCAATCAATCATAACCATTGATTCCAATTCTCTCACAAGTGTACTGGTTTTTCGAACTAACAATGAATTCAACAATTAAAAATAAATAAATASTTTTATAACCTTTGGAACTTTAAAGGCGAAACCGAATCCTTTGTTTCGTATTTTTTGTTTCTTTACGTGGGAAAAAACTCTTTAATAAAATATAGTCAAACAACACCTACAATTTATTTATTTTCACAATACAATTTGGATAGTTGTTATCGTATACTCCRTAGCAACATTTTCTCAATTCTCATACGTTGAACATACATAGGATTTAAAAACATATTTTTGGAATTCTTTCGCCGAGAGAAAAATATCGAAGTAGGACAAACAAAAGGAAACGGAAGGAGTACGAACCTTTCGAGATAGAGTGCGAAAGGGGCAATGCAAATGGCAGCGAGAAGGTGGCGATAAGTTATGAGAGCAAAGACAAAAGAGCCTTGTGTCAAAATAACCCTTGAAAGAATTTGTAACCCGGTTGCAATCACTTGCACCACTATCATTCCGAATAATGAACCCGAACCCTTTAACATCTTCTTCCCAAACTCCATTTTTAAATATATTTTTTTTTCTCTATTTTTTTGACAAATTTTTTTTTGGGGTTGAATTGAGAAATGGGAAGAAGCTGATTAAAATGATCAAAAACTAGGCTTGAATATATAAATTAAAGAAGAGGGGATGCTAAAGACTATCAGAATTTATGAAGAAGAAGACAAGAAAATTTAAGGGAGGAAAAAAAAAATGAACAAATAAAGTAGTAAAGCAATAAAATTAAACTTTTTTTTTAATGAAAAAAGGGTTTTAAATGCAATGTAGCATATATTATACTAGGAAATGCTGAGATTRAGGGAAAGTTTTATAAGCTTAGTTAGTGCTTTCCAGTTTGAAGTAGCTGAGTAATAGATATGTAAGAGAAAATTGAAGTGCACCAAATTTATTTGTGTTAGATTGTTAGAACTTGTAATTGACGTTGAGCAAATTAGAGATGTGAATTTGTGCCTCGTGATCTTATAATTCCCTACATACCACAACAATTATAACTGAATGTTACATACAGAATAGCGCGTCTTAGATAGCTATAGTTACACTTATGTCAAACGATGTGAATTACTGTACATGAGTTTTTACCAGACGATTTTGATTTTGTAAGTAATGAAATTAACAACCATTTTTTTAATATGTGATAGACGATTTACATAGGTCGATTTAACTTTAACTCAATCAAGACCAAAAGCTTTCTTCATCTCTTACTTCCCCTTTTCCCTCTTCTCATCCACCTTTCTTTGTTGACAGTACGCAAAATGTCTATCCTGTATGCACAACAGTATAAGTATCTCATTTATCAATTTTATCGCTTTTTTAAAACCAGAAATTGGTATTACACAAGAGTGAGGATCAAATAAAATAGTACTACTTATATAGGTATAATTGCACACTTGCACTTATGCCAAACTATTTGAATTACATGGTTTTTCATGATTTGATTTTGAAGGTGACTGACTAAAAACTTTTTTTTTTATAAACGATACACTATTTTACATATGTGTTGATTTAACTTTAACTCTCTTTTTACAACTTCGGCCAATTTTATGTAAAGATTGATGCACTCAATCACTCTGATGCCATGTGTTACCTCCTGGTAATCAAAAGGTCTCGCATAGTCACACGTCCATCCGCGTGACCACTTTGCTATTCATTGAATGAAGTCAAGAGCTCAATTAAGATCAAACTTTCTCCCACTCCCGTATCCATCTTACCACACATGTTAAATCCTTATTTTTCGTAAATCAAAAGGTCCCGTGTGCGTATCTACGTGACATTTTTAGTTTATCGTTCATTTGATAAAACTAAGTACTTGATATATGTTTTCTATTTGAGTCCTTGTAAGTCATAATACTTTTAAACTCTTAAATGTTTGAACATGAACCCATTAATACTTTAATAGATGTTACAGATAGACATGAATCAAAGCTCATATGTGTTCTCTTATAACACTCCTAAAGTCTTAGGTGCATCAACATGAATAAGTTAAGGAAAAAATTTAATAGTATAAACGAACAAATTAGGCAAATGACCTTAAGATGGTGGAAACTTCCCGTAGTGTCATAGTACCCAAAAAAGCAAGACTTGTGAATGAGATATGGGGGTGATAGAAAAATCACATTGATTGACATAAGATGCCCAATCACAGAACCGACCTATATAAAATTAACATAGACATCTTTTAAAATAACATAGACGACCTTTGAATCGCATAAACATATTTTTAACTAACATAGACGCCCATAAAATTTCACCAAATTTTAAATAGAAAATGATCCACCATATTCCGTTTTCAATTTTTTCCTTATACTTTTATATAGTGGGGCTCACTTTTTTTTTTCCTTATTAGACATGTGATTGCCCTCTTATCCCCAAGTTGTGATATTTCCATACAATCCCCTCGTACCTAGCAATATACAAACCCCACTAATCTTTCACACATTGTTTTGATTTTGTTTTTTTAATTATATTATCTTTATTTATTTTTTTAAAAAAGAAAATAAATTCCTTGATTTTTGCTACCCATTATATTATCATGTGAGGGAGGATTGTATGTACCAATATAGAGAAGGTTGTATCATATAGTCTTTGGGCCTTTTCATATTTTTTTCCGAAAATATATTGGGCTTTATAAAATCATAGCCCAAAGTTCAAAGCCCATATTTTACACAGCCCACTTTTAGTCCAACAATGCTAGGGTTTAAGCACACTCCATAATTATTCATTTTCTCCAAATCTGAAAACGACGCTTCTTCTTCTTCTTCTTCTCACTCACTGAAACCCTAAAAAAACCCTAGGAGAGAGAAAAAAAAACTCAACCCCAAAATCAAACAATGAAGCTAATTCTATCCTCCGATTCGATGGATATCCCAGATGGGATCGACATCAAAGTCGACGCTAAGATCATCGTAGTAACAGGGCCACGCGGCACTCTCACTCGCAACTTCAAGCATCTTAACCTCGATTTTCAGCTGATTACTACAACTGATGAAGAAGGCAACAGCAAGAGGAAGTTGCAGATCGATTCGTGGTTTGGATCACGCAAAACTGCTGCTTCAATTCGTACTGCTATTTCGCACATTGAGAATCTCATTACTGGTGTTACTTTAGGTTACCGCTACAAAATGAGGATGGTTTACGCTCATTTTCCGATTAATGCTAGCATTGCTAACTCTAACAAGAGTATTGAGATCCGTAACTTTCTCGGAGAAAAGAGGGTAACTTTCCTTTTCATGATTTTTTTTTTCTTTTAAAAATTTTGTTTTGAATTTTTATAATGCTAATGTATTTTTCCAATTGATTTATGTTTGATTGTATATTTGCGACATTGTTAATTTTCTTGTTGATTATGTAATTTGATTATACGTTGAAATGTTAAATGTTCAACTTATTATGCTTTTTGAAATGTTGATTAATGATTAACATTCTGCCCTTAAATTGTTGGTCTAGTATGTTTGATTGTTATGGTGCAATCGATTGTACCTTTCTAGTATGTTATGTTTGCAATATTGCTAGTTTGTTTCTGTTATTGTTCATGTTGGCGATTGTAGCGGTGCCTCATCATTGTGAAGATGTTTTCAAGTGTTATTTCTCGTTGTTAATGCAAATCCCACCTTTGATCCTTGTTGTAAGAGCTTCGAATTCTCATATCCCTTCCCCAATTGTAAATATGTACCCTGACCTTGTGGCTCATTTGCTACAAAATTTCAGTGATAGGGGACTGGGGATAGTTACTTTCACCTAAACTATTCCAATTTTCTTTCGCGTTCGATAATTGAATTGGCATATAGCTGTCCTGTGACCAAGGTTATGGTGTTTGATGTTTAGCAGTTTCCTTAGTATTGATGATTGGCCCTTTCTTAATTGGCTACCTGTCAATGTTAGTCTAATTGGTAGTGTACTACTTGTATATTCGYTYATATTGTAGTGAAAGATGAAAGGTAGTAGCTTGTAGTTTAATRYTTCATTTATGTYGAAAACTCTTTACCAATAAGATATCTATTGGAGTTGCTGGCATGTTTAGCCGTAGAGGCTTACCAGTGGTCATCACTTAGTTCGAATTCTTARAGTCATTTTCTTGATTTAGGTATTGTTGACATGAGAAGAACATGCTTTCTGTTTCTTGTGAAATATGATTACATGTGTTGTAGAATTTTCATTCTGCATAGCTTGATCTTGATACAATAATTACATCTCCGATGATGCATCAAACTGCAAGCTTATGTGTTTGGCATCACCTATTGTGCACATTTTTACTTGCTTAGCAAATCAGAGCAGTATTTACTTGTCGACAAGTCGTAGTAATAGCCTAATAGGTTTCTGAGCAATTCTTTAGAAATATCATTTGTCCATCTTGATGGTGCTGCTGATACTGCTTTTGTTGGCTAGCTACTTCACTTTGTATAGTTACCACAATTGGAATTGAAACATTGTTTATTTTGATACTGATTTATGCTGCTTACGTGTTGATTTCAGGTCAGGAAAGTTGATATGTTGGATGGAGTAAGCATTTTGAGGTCCGAGAAGGTTAAAGATGAACTCGTCTTGGATGGCAATGACATCGAACTTGTATCCCGATCTGCTGCTTTGATCAACCAGGTTTGTTTATTTAGCTCTAGGAACTACCTTACTAGGCTTTTGTTTTGATATTACAGTTGTTCTAAATGTTCTCCTATCTCGAGCAGAAATGTCATGTGAAGAAGAAGGATATCAGAAAGTTCCTTGATGGAATTTATGTCAGCGAAAAGGGAAGGATTGCAGAAGAAGAGTAAGCTATGGCGAGCGAGACAGTAGGTTTATGTGTCGCTGGAGACTCTGTTTTTGGCTTTTCTTTTTATTACTTACAACTAAAGTTTTTGACCTCAACTTTGTGTCAACATCTGAAAGATTTTTTGAAGTTCCAATGTTACAATTTTGCCTTAGAAATGTTGAATGGAAGAATATGTTTAGTTGCAATGCATAACTATGTCTAACTGTCTTTGCTTCCTTAGCATTGTTTTTTGGGTTAGTTTAATGCATGTATTGCCTCTCGTTGATCGTTTCTATGCAACAACATTGTCACTATTTTGCTCATTATTTGTTCCGACCTTCATATCATGTTACGTGTATGGGCCTTGTACCCCTTATCATGATCGATGCCCATGGGGAGCTTGTACTGTGATAGATTGTCTACCATGTACCCCGAAAATATTGCTGCTAGGAAAAGCTCTCATAAATGAGAAATGTTGTAAATGTATTATCACCTGGCTAGCTCGTATGATTAACATACTCCGTACTTTGTATGTTGCGTTTTGCGTACTGAAATAATTTTCTTCCTCTTTATCGAAGCACAAAGTAAATTGTGTTGAAGAGTTGGTATATGAAGGCTGTTAATCTATAGCTCTCGCTACTCCATTAAACATCAAAATTCCAAACTTTTCGAATCGGAGTCTGCATTTATTTCTGCTATGTATGAACTGATAATAATATCCGTACAGAAAAATCAAATGAGACCTTGGATATTCATGCGTTCATTCGCTTGATATCTAAAGCTTACAAGTTACAACTAGTTCTTGATCAACCTGTTTATCCTAACCACGACTTTCAAATACAAGTAATCTGCAGTGTCCTCAACACGACGGAACAAGGCATGTCTCCATGTCTTCTTGAGCAGCAAACTTCCAACGACTCCCCAAAATCCAGTTGCTAAGCCAAGCATTATGACAACATAGAACATTGCCTTCTCGAGGTTGTCTTCATCCTCATCCTCGTCCTCGTCCTCTTGTTGTTTTCCTTGTTGGCCACGCTTGCCTCCACAATCATTTGGCAACGGATCCCCACACAATCCGACATTTCCAGCATATATGGACGGGTCATTCAGAGTTTGGAGTTGCCTTCCTGTGGGGATTGCTCCATGGAGCTTGTTGGAAGATAGGTTCAAGCTGCTCAACGAAGTTAAGGCGGCCATGCTAGATGGGATTGTTCCGGAGAGATCATTGTTAGACAAGTCAAGCGATTCCAACGATTGCATTTCACCAATCTTTTCCGGTATACTTCCTACAAGATGATTATATGATAGGTTTAAACCAATGAGCCCCGAGAGATATGTAAGCTCCTTAGGTATGGATCCCTCTAAGCCGTTGCATGAAAGGTCTAAACTTACGACAAACTTTAATGTCGTGGTGTATTGTAGTTCTTCCCCTTTTAGAACGACCATGGCATTTTCTTCTTGAGGACTTTGAGGTGGCATAACGGGAGCCAGATAAGCAGGTGCAACTGCTGAGGGAGCAGGTGAAATGTAGGTTGATCCCATGATATACTGGCCAATACAACGAGGGATGCTTCCTATCAATTCATTTTTTGCGAGATCAAGAATTTGAAGGGAATAGAGCGAGCATAATTGTGATGGAATAACACCCCCAAATCGATTTTGTCTAATCCTGAGCACGACTAGATAGGGATGGCTATCTCCATCCCAATCGGGCAGCCTTCCTGTTAACTTGTTTTCTCCGAGATCTAAAATTATTAATTGCGAGCAAAACGTCAAAGTTTGAGGGATTTCGCCTTGAAGAGAGTTGTTGTTCAGTTTAAGATATGTTAGCCCTTGCAAATTTAGTCCCAAAGTTATTGGGATAGTACCTGAAAGTTTGTTGGAAGACAAATCAAAAATATTCAGGGAGTAATTGGGGCTCCAACAGTCAGGGATTGCACCAGTGAGTTGGTTTTGCTTAAGATCAAGGAGAGTTAGGTGTCTCAAGTTGCACAATGAGAAAGATGTTTCGTGTCGGAGAGGCCAAGACAGTGAGTTATATGAGAGGTCTATGGATGAAAGCGCGGAAGAAGATGGGAAGTTTGGGATCGGACCTGTGAAGTGATTGAGGGAGAGATTCATTTCTCGTAAATTCACATTCGGAATCCATTTAGGTAGCTCCCCAGTGATCTTGTTGTTGGAGAGATCTAATTCAATAAGCTGATTTTGCTTCTTGATCCATTCAGGCAATCGTCCTTCGATGTTACAAGACTGCATCTTCAACTCCCAAAGTTGGAATGTTGGTAACTTGTCCAAGCTAATGTTGAAGTTCAAAGGATTATAACTCAAGTCTAATACCTTCAAGTTTGTGAGGTTGCCAATTTGTAGGTTGCCGCCACCTTCAAGCAAATTCGCCGAGAGGTCTAAACTTATCAACGACGGTAATGCTCCTATAGATGAGTGAATATCACCGTATAGAAAGTTATTGCTGTAATCTAGCAATTTCAAGGCCGTCAATCTTCCATGAAAGGAGGGAATGGATCCATGTAAGGCACAACCTCTCAAATGTAACTCTTCCAATAATGTTAAGTTTCCTATTGATGGCGAAATTGGACCGTGAAACCTATTGTTGTCAAGAGCCAAAACTTTAAGGTTCTTGAGCTCTCCTAACCAAAATGGGATGGTGCCGGTGATATTGTTCGAGCCTAAATTCAGCACTTCGAGTTCATAAGAGTTGCACTTGGAGTACTTATCAAATCGAGAGCTCAGTATATCGCCCCCAAGAACATAATTTTCGGACAAGTCTAATGCCTTGAGATGACATAGATATCCCAGCATGCCCATGATTGTCCCTCCCTCAACTTGGCTAAAAGAATTTCCTCGAAGGTCGAGAAGTTCAAGTTGGCTCATGTTTTTAAGCAAGAGTGGAATGGAGCCATTGAAAAGGTTAGTTGAGAGGTTAAGAGTTCTTAGGGAGCTCATGTTGGATAAAAAGGGGAAAATCAGATCTTTCAAGGAATTCCCTGAAAGATCAAGGTCTTGTAGTTCAGTCAGTTTGCCAAGTTGCGGAGGGACTAACCCATACAACCCGGCATTTGAGAGGTTAAGATGCCTTAAACGCTTCATTGAACCTATGAACTTTGGGAAACGACCTATATTGAACGTGTTACTCAAATCCAAGTATTTCAATTGCTTAAGGTCAAGTAAACTAGAAACCAAACGGGAAGCATTGAACTTACACGACGAAGTACCATGACATGCCGTAGTTATTGTAAGGTTCATGGAATATCGATATGATTTCAATACACCAGGAGATAATTCGTTATGTAGATCAAGACTAACTACATGGTGGCTAGAATTGTGACAAGTTACCCCTTGCCATCGACAACAATCCTCCCCCTTCCAAGAAGAGAGACGGGGATCTGAAGTATCTGAACTATCTGAACTAATGAAATGCTGCTTGATCTTGACGAGAGCTTCTCGTTCAAGCTCATGGCACCCCAGTACGAAACCTACTCGAATATTGATTGTAGGGAATATGACTATGAAAAGTAATATGATCGCAAGACTACTAGCATTACGCATTTTTAAAACTCAACTGAAAGGATTAGTGTGTTTAACTTTTGTGTTTGCAAGATGTATGATTGTATGAATGGCACTAATCAGAGAAAGCTGCTATTTATCAATGCAGGAGCTCAATGTTTTTGCACCAAAATACACGTACAAAAGCGGCTTTTTGGAACTTTCGTCGTCTGATTTTCTGCACTGAACTAAGTCAATTGGTAGGCAGTCATACAAACAGCAAACTCAACAATATCATGAAGTATTGAAGTGCGCTGCTTAGTTCAACTGAGCCTACCAACTACATAGTATTTTACCAAAGGTTCCTTAAACTGAGAATTTTATGTGATTCCTCCAATCGTCCGAAACAGAAAGAAACGCAATAAATCTGTATTATTTGCGAGGTATGAAATATTTATTATACATGCTTATTTTGCTATGGAGGAAGTAATTTCTCGAGTTCGACATGTTCTCCACGACTAAAACAAACATGTAGACATAGTATACACGCTGTGTTAAGGATAAACAATCCAAGTCCCACATTGAAGAAATAGGGAGTTGAAGAGCTCCTTATTATGGTTAGTTCCCCACACTAGTATGAGGCCTTTTGGGATGTGTCCAGAAATTGGCTAGCCCAAAACGGACAATATCAAGTGGCCATGAATATGTGGTCCTCGCTTGGCTCCCGGCTGGAGCTCTTCGACTCTCTATCGTTTTCCTGGTATGACTTCTCTTGCGCACAAAGTTCTAGTAGTCCCCAACAAACATCACCAAGCATTTGATTTGATTGACTGACTATTCTCAAGCATTAAGACTAATTATTAGGAAAAATAAGGTATAGAAAATTATGATCATCCAAGCATTAAGTACAGTAGAGTAATAGAAAGCAAAGGCAAATTTCCAATCTACTTACTTTCTTAAAAATAACTAGTATCTTGGCTCGTTGCTCCGAGTCATAGTATTTTTCATTTTTTTAAAAAATATTTATTTTTCAATTAATTAATTTGCTTGTCTTTATCAAACAATATGTTTAAAAAAAGTGATACTGAAAACAATAATTAAATATAGTTGAGTTGATAAATGTGTATTAATTTGGTAGTGAAGTGTTTGAGTTCAAATCTTATTACAATTATAATTTTTTTTAATAATTGAATAGTTTGATTGTAATCTTATGTTGCGCTATTGCACACATGGAAAAATTCCGACGAAAGTTATCACTTACTTGGTAGCTTACTTAGCGTATCCACGTTATTTCACACTTCTTTTAATATACTCCCTATTTTTGTACAAGTAGATTTATTATTGACTCAATCAACTAAAATTTTCTTTTTAGAATATAGTATACGAAGTATATATTATTGACCAAATCAACGACTAAAAACAATGGAATTATTAGCTTTCAGTGATGATCAAATAAACGACAATTACGACATACTTAGTGGGTATAAAATTTGATGTAAGAAACGGATTCAAAATAGGTTTTTCCATTTCTAATTGTTTGGTATGAGTTACCCTTCGAAAAAATTACTCCAATTTTAAAGGGCTAAACTAGGGCCGGTTTTCTTTTCACGAGTTACCCTTCGGAAGTTCGGATTATCGATGAGAGTTCTGAACTATGGCTAGTGTCTGGTCAGTAGTTTTTTTTTTTTTTTTTGACGAGAGTGTTTGGTCAGTAGTTCACATTACATGAAACAAAGTATTTGACTCTGTTTTGACTCTTGTTACAACTAGTACGTTGAGTGTTTGACCTATTAATAACTTAGCAATTAGCATACAATTCTAATACACTACTCCGCACAATAATCTTAATGTTATGTAGTTATGTATAAATGCATGATTATTATTATTATTATTATTATTATTATTATTATTATTGAGTATGAAAAAGAAGTTAGAACTAATGAAGTCAAACCTGTTTCTCAGTATGCTGCAATGGCTGATCAACCAAATTTGTGTTCATATATTTACATACCCATTCGACCGTCTTAATTTCTCTATGAATGCAGTATTGTATCAACCAAATTTGTACTTAGAGGGTATAAAATTTGTACTTAGAAAACGGATTCAAAATATTAATACACTATTCATATGCTTCAAATGCATGTTTTATATCGTTTTTAACTTTAGCTACACATTTGTATAAATCGTAACAATTGAATATTAAAAGTCTACTCTTTAACGCGAATTAAACAAAATCCCACATGACTATATTTATTTTTGTACATTAATAATTATTTACAAGATTCTCTTCACTTATAAATAGTTAAAAAAACACAACTGACATGATTTTCGTGGAACGGTGGGTATAGGTGTTTCCATTTCTAATTGTTT
>SNQN01011109.1:0-19945 GCA_008642245.1 Bassia scoparia | reverse complement strand
TATAAAAACATTTATCCAATTTTATATCTGCCTGTGTGTACGAGGTGGGATTCACTTTTTTTTTTTATTTTTTTTTTTCCTTTTTTTATTATACTGATTGATAACATTAGCCTTTTAAAGTGTGTAATCCATAGGTTACTTGTACAGCTTGTACCTCAGACCTTTTTTTTGTGGCAGAATCGCATTGCAACTAACCGCCCTTTTCAGCTTGAATCTGGGGTTGAGTCATCTCACTAATGCCAGAGAGAAATTAGCCATTTTGTTTGTCGGTCCTTAGTTTCTACGGTCACCTGAGTTTACTTGGCGGTAATTGGGTATTAAAACTTTGTCGATCAACGTTTACTTTGCAAGGCTATGATTTAGATAAGCAGCTAACCTTATTTTTTTAAAGCTAACAGTAATAATTATTTACAAGAGACAAAAAACATACCTTCGTTAAATTTTTCCTTCCTTTAGTAAGCTCATTCGGAACATTTGTAAGCCATAAAAGAGTACGAGTAGACTTTGTATGTCATTGACCTATCGTAACCTAGTTCGCAACGTCAAAAAAAATAATAAAAAACTTGCACTATAAAAAAAAATTTTATTCCTACAACAATAGATTTTCTTCTCTGCAGCTATCCTCCACATGAGCAGGGTTTTGTTTGGTTGTAATTGCGCGACCAAATACAACATCCAGAAAACAGTAAAGCTCCTGTTTCAACATCTCCTTTTCCCATTACATTACATTGCTCTAATATTTCTGGCAAATGGCCTTGCAATTGATGTATTCCTGTCATCACACCATTATCATAGTCCATTACCTTTCACTCACTTATCAAACACATTCATTACAAAAAGAAAACACTACTACTTTAACCACCTTTCATTCTGTTAATAACTCAAGTTGCATCTCTTCCTTCTTCTCCACTTCCAAAAACCCCTTCAAAACCCCACTTCTCAGACCCCAAATTCTCCTCTCTACTACTTGAGAATGATTTTTGGCAAATCCCAAATCTCTGTCAAAGCGCTGTACTGTTGTGCAAGGAGAGTTAAACAAATTCCTCGTAATTCAACCCAGTGCGATGAGGCTGTTAGATTTGTTGTTACAGTCCATGTGGGCAGAAAGAATATGGAAATCGCCAAAGGTTGAGAAATTGTCTCAACCTAATTTAGTTGATGATCTTCTTCTTTACACCCGTCTTGTTACAATGTATTCTGCGTGTGGTTCTCCTGTTGATTCTCGTTTGTGTTTTTGATGAGTTGAATGTGAAGAAACTTGTTTTATGGAATGCTGTTATTATTCTTACACTAAAATAGAACTTATTGATGATTCAATATGATGTTTATGTGAGTACTGTCAAGTACAGAAATAAGCCTGATAATTTTACTTTTCCTTGTGTTATAAAATCATGTGCATTGGGTCTAAGGATTGGTCTTGGAGAGACAATTCATGGGTTGGCTGTGAAATGTGGCTTGGTTTTCGATGTTTATGTGGCAATGCGATTGATCATGATGTATGGAAAATATGAGTTAGTTGGAGATGCATTGAGAATGTTTGAAATTTTGCCCGAGAGAAATTGGTTTCTTGGAATTCGTTGATTCGTGTGTATTCTGAAATGGTTTTCACACAAGGAATGTATTATGTTCTTTGTGAAAATGCTAGAAAATGAATGCTGCTTCGTACCTGATGTTGCGACGATGGTGACAGTATTACCAAGCTGTACAGGGATAGGGGATGTTGAGATGGGAATGATGCTTCATGGTTTGGCTGTAAAATTGGGTCTCACACATGAGGTGACTSTGAATAATGCCCTTATTGACATGTATGCCAAATGTGACCTCCCATATGCTGCWCAAAACCTATTTGAAAAGATCGAAAATATGAACACGGTTTCTTGGAACTCAGTTATCCTGAATTTTTCCAGGGCTGGTGATGCTTTGAAGACATTTGATCTGTTTAGGAAAATGCAGAGTAAAGGAGATGAAACTAAGGTAAATGAAGTGACAATTTTAAATGTGTTACCTGCGTTCTCCTCCAAGTCGCAGCTAATGAGCTTGAAGGAGCTTCATGAYTACTCATTAAGACATGGATTTCTTCAGGATGAATTGGTGGCTAATGCTATTATTTTAGCTTATGCAAAATGTGGGTCACTAAGTTCTGCTGAGGTTGTCTTTCGTCAATTAAAAATMAAGGCAGTTAACTCTTGGAATGCAATTCTCGATGCTAATGCACAACATGGGAATCCAAGAAGAGCTTTGGATTTGTACCGTGAAATGAGATCTTCAGGCTTATATCCAGACATGTTTAGCTTAAGTAGTCTGATTTTAGCCTGCTCTGAACTTCATTGTTTGCCATCTGGCAAAGAAATACACGCCTTTGTGCTGCGAAATGGACTGGAAAGTGACCCATTTCTAAATGTTTCACTGGTTTCTCTTTACTTCCGGTGTGAAAAACCACATCTTGCTCAGTCTGTATTTGATGGAACAATAAATAAAATCCCAGTTTCTTGGAATGCTATGATCTCTGGATATGCACAGATTGGGTGTCCAGAGAAAGCTGTAGACATGTTCCGTCACATGATTAAAGGAGGAATTCAGCCGAAAGAGATTGCCATAACCAGTCTCCTTGGGGCTTGTTCTCARCTCTCATGCTTGAGGCTCGGGAAAGAACTACACTGTTTCACTTTGAAGGCCAATCTGACAGAAGACAATTTTATTAACTGTTCCATCTTAGATATGTATGCTAAATGTGGTTGCATAAAACTATCTCGGAGGTTCTTTGACAAGCCAAACAGAAAATTTCCGGCATCATGGACTGCCATGATTTCAGGTACGCAGTCCATGGACACGGTAAGAAGCTTTGTTGCTATTTGAACAGATGCGGAAAGAGGATGGGAGCCTGATCATTCACTTTTTGTAGTATACTTATGGCATGTGATCATTCTTGATTGGTTGGAAGAAGGTCTGCATTATTTCATCTATGCATATTATTATGGATAAAGCCCACATTGGAGCATTACACTTGTGTGGTGGACATGCTTGCACGTGCGGAAGACTGAATGATGCATTTCAGCTTGTGAAAGACATGCCCATGGAAGCTGACACTAAAATTTGGAGTTCTTGGTCATCTTGTAGGACTCATGGTGACGTAGTATTTAGGAGAATAGCAGCAGATAAACTTTTAAAGTTAGATCCAAAACAAGGCGGAGAACTACTGTAGTAGTATCAAAATTTACTAGCTCAATCAGGTAAATGGGATGAAGTGATTTAATTCTGAGGGCAATATGAGGTTGAAAGGTCTTCAAAAAAGATGTAGCTGCATTGGCTGGAAGCAGGAGGAAAGATTTCATAATTTTGTTGTTGTGATTACATGCCCCTAAATCCAAAGAAGTTCGAGAAATGTGGATCGAGTTAGAGGAGCAGATCAGAAGTTATTGGCTACATTCCTGATACTAGTGTGTTCTACATGATGTAGGAGAAGATGAGAAATTACATATACTAAGGGGACATAGTGAGAAGCTTTTGCAGTATCTTTTGGCTTGTTAAATACTGCAAAAGGTATGACTGTGAGAGTTTGCCAAAAATCTACGTATATGTAATGACTGCCATAAATCAATCAAATTGGTGTCGAAGGTTGTTAAAAGGGAGATTATTGTGAGAGATAACAAGCGATTCCACCATTTTAAGAACGGATGTTGTTCGTGTAGGAGATTACTGGTGACAGGATTTGCAAAGTTTACACATTTGAGCAGCAATGGTTTTGGCCTCATGAGAACTTGTTTCTGGCTCACAAATGCTTTGGCTTGATTGGATGTTGTTTAATCTCACCATGGGCACATTTTACTCGCAGAGTGCGTGTCCCCGTGTCAATGAATTTCAGAATCATTGCTAGTTCCTTCCAGATAAGGGTTAGCGAGAGCAGTACTACACAGAGAGAACAGGCGGATCTCCTAGCACCTTTCACAAGTCCAAGTCAAAATGCTGCACCAACCTGAATTCAGTCTATCCTAAGAGAGTTTCGGACTTTCAGTTGTAGATGGTGCAACGTAAACTACAGAAGATAATCAGAATCCAGTTTCAGTGCGTGATGTAACAAGTTAATGATTGATGAGGAGACAGGAAGTCAGGAGCGAATGGGAATGGGAATTTAGTTTGTGATATCAGAGGCTTTTGTCCCCATAAACATACACATGCAGAGTTATTCAAGAGGTAGTTCTTTGAGATATAACTCATACTGTGGCATACACGCACAAACACAGAGATTACAGTGTGATAAGTAAAGATGGTACTGAGTCGGTCGTGTGGCCACTTTCTGTCAATGTTGTGTGCCTGTGGACTACAGAAGACAACATGCCTGATTCCTACCGATTGCCACAGCAATGTGCTCAGTGCCGCTATCATATTTCCGATGAGTCAAGCTAGACACCGCCTAGCTGCGTTGCGTGTCTTCCTTGCATGCCTATGTCACGGCATTGGCATGCATTACATCATGGTGGACTACTTACAAACAAAGGCATTTTGAAAAATGTGTTAGTTTCATTTTACAATCTTCAATATCCTACTTTCTTACAATCTTATATTCAATCAGAAACATAATCTTGAATTCTTAGTATTTGTAGTTTTTGTACCCTCTCGATCTACATTTAAAACATTCTCGAAATAAAACCAATTGCTACTGTTCACTTTATGTCTCGTTCCTCCTACTACATCTTACGGGAGTTATGGCGTGTTCATAACAGTTGTGTCAGTAGCCTTTAGCGATGGAAGTAGATAGTGTTATACATTAGCAATCCAATGTTAGTAGAAATATGAAGTATCAACGACAGATTTTACAATTTGGAGTGCTTCTAAAATAAACGGTTGCCAATTTATCTCTATTATATAAGCCAAGGGGGAGAAATGGTGTCCCCCTATGAAATGTCCTTTACCCTTAATGATCCCTTATGAATTGACTATCTATCCTCATTATTTAATTTCCAATGATTTAAAAATACTTAATCATCTCTTTTACTTTTCAATTTTCAATATTTCAATTTGCCATAAATGTTGAACAAGATTAAAAATGGACATTGCTTTTGAATTGCAACTAAAAATCTAATTAAGTAATGTAAAGTTATTTCTTTTCTACCAATAAGTAAACGTGTAACAATGAACTTGCATAATTTAAGTTACCCACAATAAAAGAGAATTGCATTGACAAAATAATTTGAAAAAGATTGACACAATGAGAAGAAAAAAGTAAAACTTTAACAAAAAAGATACGAGCTAATCGAGATGATATTCGTAACGATTATTGGGGACCAACTATGAATAATGTAGTGTAGTTATACCGCATTATACATAAACATTTGTGCACAAGTATTGTTCCACATATTATCGTCGTATATATATTTAATTATTTAAGCACGGATTTTTTTCCTATATATTATATTTATTTAATTTAACATATTTCATATTTGACTAACGATGAATGAACAACTAAAAACCATTGATTATATAAAAAGTATATAGAAAACATACGAAAAATCTATAAATGTTTAGTTGTTTGCGCGCACGCATCGCGTTGCAAAAAAATACTAGTAATTACATAAGAGCTGGATTAGAACAAGAAAAAAACTCTACCCGTTACTTGTTAAACTTGAATTCTTTATACTTTCTTCCTCCCTCTTTCTCTCCTAGTCTCTACCATTATTTACTTTTAAATTTTAAAGCAACTTATGTATAATAAATTAAATAATTAATAATATATTTTTATCATACAATATTGTCTATATCTAAAAATCTTAAATCAATGAAAAAAAACCACTAATCCGTATGTCTTATGCTTATCTTTAACGTAATAATATATTATAAAATATCAGAAGGTATTGTATGCATAGTATGCACAATAAATTTATTGTGCATCAAACACATTATAGGATCTTTTATAAAAAATTATAATGACCCTTTATCACATTAGTCACTTTTAAAACAATATAGTTGATAAATAAGGATCACTATATTGATAAAAAGGGTTACTATATTAACCAAAAGGCTTCACTATAATCTGATGCACATTAAATTTATTATGCTTCGATATACCTAATACTTTATCTTAAATAATATTTTAAACCTTTTTTTATTACACACGACAATTATTTTTTATCACAGACTTAATTCTTACCTCTAAAACTATTTTTTACTTTTGACCCCACATACATTTAAAAAACATTATTATTTAGTTTTTTACCAAATAGGTAAATGCACATAACATAAAAATTAGAAGGAGTATCTTACTTCACTTTATAAATTTTAATTCTTTATTGATATTATTATACGAGATACTAATTACATTTATCCAAATAAATTAATGTATTATTTCATATATTTATCTACTCCGTAAAACCCATGATTATTCTCACACTACTAAATGTCTAAATCTTTATCTTATTTTTTAAAAAAAATTCACAAAAAAAATTTTGTTAAAAATTGTGATCGATGGACTAATGACTAATCTATCTTGAATTAATAAAAATACTGTTATCAGAAGACAAAACATAAATTTCCCCTTTTTTCAAGAAGGTCAAAACAATTTTAATTTTCAGAATAAATTCCTATTTTATGCTAATTATTATTATTTTTGTTTGGACAATATGTTCAAACTTTTCTTTATTCGATACAGTAAATGTGTGGAAATTAAGCAAGGATTAAAAGATATAAGCAAGTAATTACTTTTTACCTTTACACCCCATCCCTTATGTAATAAAGATAAATAGAGTTACATGAAAATACGAAGTATTATAATCTATCACATGTAAAACAAGCAGGGGTCGTGGCAAGGATTGTTAGAGGGCCTGTGCAAAATTTTGAACGGGGGCCTGTTTTTGAAAGTTTAAATTCAGAATTTGTTTTTGCCAATAATCGGAAACTAATTTCATTAACTTCAAAAAAACTCAATTAATAGTAACGTCAAATCACATTACATCACATCGAAAAAAATACAAACCTAAAAATTCACATAAAACGAACGTGAGAGTCGTGTTAACACTCTTTGAAACAAAAATCTCTGCAAAGTTTCAAATGTCTTTTTTATTTTTTTATACAGAGGAAAAGAGGGAGACAATCACCCAAACAAAGTTAATACAAAAGAAACCGCAGAGAACATTACGAACAGAGACAAGAGATCCTTCAATGCCATCCAAAAAGATCATTCTCAATAAGCTATTTAAAGCAAGTCATTTAGCTTACTTGCGTCATGTTGTTAATTAAGTATGACTTGTTATTAATGGGTAATATGGCTTTTGGGAAGTGATAATGGAAGAAGTGAATAATTTGAGAAATTAAGAGATGAACAATGAGAAGATGAATGCTTTACAGCTGTAGTACAATTCACAATGCAGGCCCCAAACACATTATTTCTTTTAGGAAAAAATATCCAAGTGATTCGAACAAGGGATCAGTCATATTCAGGGACACTTACCATCAGAGCAAAGCTATTTTTCTGGTTTATATCTGACAACTATACTACATATTTTATCTCGGGGCCCCCTATTTTACGAGCCCTGAGCCGTCGCGACCTTCGCTCCGGCTCAGCCAGCCCCTGAAAAACAGTTTCATCCGAAACTTAAAAATGTAATATTTTTTGGAAAAATGGAACTTAACATATTCGAATTTAGCCTTCCGCTCAAAAATAATCCCAACTCGGATCTTATCTCTAATAATCCTTATTTGTTACCTTATCTTTTAAAAACAATCACTCCAATTATTTTTATTACTTATATCAGGCTATCCCCTGATTTAACAGGTTAATTCCTTGCCCCTCTCTATTTTCTTTTTCCTTTTTTCTTTTTTTTTCTCTTCACACTCAACAACACAACCACCAGCCACCCACCTAACAAGACGGCCACCACAAAACACCCCATTTTCTCACAACACAACCGTAATCGTCAACCCAACAACGTGCCACCATGAAACACGTTCCCGCAGCCCAAAACCCACATAAACACCACCCTCGACCACGGAATAGACTGCACACACCGGCCAATAACCATCACACTAATTCGTCGCCATCATACAAAACAACTCGAACACCACCAACCAACAATCGCGTCAATCGTGGTGGCCAGATCGTGAATGGGTGCGGTCGCGTCGCTGGGTGGATATTGGATATATAATCGCGTTAAGTTGATGGCCGGAATTTGGTTTTCTGGGTCGGCGGCGTTGATGACCTTGTATTGTTGGTGTGGTTCTTGATGGCGACAGTGGTATTGGTGTAGTTTGAAGAAAGAGAAAGGGGAGGTGTGAAGGCGATTGAGTTGTGTGCTGCCGAGGTGGGTGCGAGGGCGGCTGGTGGTTGATGGTGGTGGTTGGCACGGAGTGAGAGGGTGCGGTGGTGGTTGATTGTGCGGGGTGTGGAGGATGTGTGGTGGGAGGGCTGAATGGATTGATTAGGATAATTTAGGAGTGTTTAAAACAAAAAATAAACAAAAAAAGAAAAAAAAATGTACCTGAGTTAACAGGTTAGAAGGTCAAAAGATTGTTTAAGAAGATGGATAAAACAAATAAGGGATTATTAGGAAATAAAACCTGAGTTGGGATATTTTGAGAGAAAGCCTAAAAGTTCGGATTATTTAATTCCATTTTTCCAAAATATTTGCATATACCAATTCTATCCTACTTAAAGTTAAAGTTTCATTCTTAAACTTACATAATCTAAAATTAAGGTATTACAATCTACCCGTCTTAAAATAAGTTTGTATAAATAAAACTGAAAATACTACCACTTTATAAAGTGTGGTTGAAATGCAAACCCTTTGTTGTTTTAAGAAAACCAAAAAAATTATTAGGTTCACATTTTACCTCATCTTAAAAGAGAGTTTCCGTAACTTAAAACGATATTGAACCATCTCCATTCCCTGGGCAAGCCCAAATTTTCTCTCTCCATATTCTCCTTCTTCCACCTCATTTCTCTGTTCATCCACCTCATTTACCATAACTTTATTCCACAAACCTCCCCAATCATATAACTCATCCCATCCCTGACTTGCCCAACAATTTCCTCTCCTACTTTTTTATACCACCTACCTTTTTAATGTAACTCAAATATAGGAATTAATTTACTTAATTAATCTCGTTATTAACGTAATTTAAAATTACAAAAATAGAATAAAGTTTTATTAATGAAATTATAACGTAAATTTGTTAATTGAAATCAATACTTGATGATGACATCGTTAAGCTAAACATCATGATTAATATTCAACTTCGTGATTTAAAACACATTTAAATAAAAAAAACACATTAAAATTAGGAAATAAAATATCACTGAGTAATTAAACATTACATTTACATTACGTTAAAAACACATAGATTCTAGGATTGAATCATCTTGTTATAATTACAAATGTATTTTTCATTTTCTTCATATGCTCTAAATTGTTCAAATGTGTTTGCATATAACACTTGGGGTCCTCAATACCCTGACTTTCCTGTTTGTTCCCAGCTTATAATAGGTTGTACACCTGGCTTTTAATTGTCCTATTCGTTTCAGGTTGTGCAGAAACTTTTGGGTGGGCTTGTATTTTTAGAGCTCTTTTGGATTGGTGTCATGAGGTTCAAATTGCTCTGATCATCTCGAAAGATTAATTTGATAGTAGTGTGTATGGTTAGGAGTTTTTTACAGAAACTTGTATGTCTTTTCATGTCACAAGAATGTATCATGTTGATTAAGCCCCTACCCCTATTGATATACTTTCTATAAAGAGAAAGATGAAAATAAAAATAATTTTATTTAAAAATCGCATTTCTCTCTTCCTTTCTTTTCCGTATACTATAATTTAACCAAAACAGCGAAATATAAACTCAACTTGTATTTCATTGTTAACTCACTTAAGATATACTCTTTTACTCTCTCATCTTTTGGGAGTGAAAGTTCCCTCTAAGGATACTCCTTTGGCGAGTTTTTTCTAGCCTTAGTGCAAGGATTCTAGCCTTCTGTCCATGAGTTTTTTTTTTAGGTTTTTTCCTTCTCTCTTATCTTTTCATACCCCTTCTTCGATCTCAATGTGCAATTTATAGGGGTTTTATCAGTTTTTAACACTTGTGGACTTTGTTTTTTGTTTTTAGAGCCTCGAAAACTTCATTAATTGCTTTCAATAAAATAATGGATCACCATTCCTAAGATGTGTTTTATTCTTGTTTGATATTCTTTGTCATTTATTCTGGTAAGAAAAGACATCTAGGTTTCACAATTTTCAAGAGTCTTAAATGAGATCATAGAAAGTATTGTGCAACCCAAAAATGCGCAATAGATGGTATGTACAAATCAGTGCGAAACTCATAGATTTATTGCTTCTGCCCACTATTACAAACAAGGCCCAAGAGGACCGGTTTAAAAAGGTCAATGGGCTCTTAGGGTAAGAGACCGGTTAAATTTGTACGGGTCTCTATCAATGATCAAAGAGACCGGTTGTTACTATGACCGTTTCTTTGACTGTATATAAGAGACTGTTTTTAGCCATAACAGGTTTGTTTGATTATCTAAGAAACCGGTTATTACTTATAACGATCTCTTAGGTGATTTTCTAAATAAAAAAAATTCACTCGAGATCTGAGAATCCCACATCTCGATGTCTTTTAACACATGTGTTAAATCAATAATTCTGGCTTTGTAAATCAATTTCTTAAAATTAAATATACCAAATTTTTACAATTCAAAAATTACAAACTCCAATTTGTCTGTAAATATTTAAGCTGACAAAACTAATAGCAAGTATATTAATACGAGTTACAAATTATCAAACTTTAAAACAAATACATAAACCAATTCGTTGCCTTGCTCCAAGCACCTACTAGTCATCGTGTAGGCCACTCACCCCAAAACAATTCATTAACCTGCAACAAAAAAAGGAAACCAAGAAAACAAGAAGACATGAAAATATAAAATTTGATATGAATATTTGGAAAATCAAGAAAACATCAACATGAAAAAACCAACACATAAATAATACTTTGTCATAAAAAAATCGAACAAACACCAAATAAAATTAGTAAAAAAAGGAAACAAGAATCCAAATGAAAAAATCAAACAAACGAAAATAAAAAAATCAAATCTGTTGAGTTCATTAGTGTTTATTTGAGGATGACACAACAGTTACAAGAACAGGTACTATTACATTGGTCTGAATGAATACAGTTGTCTGAACAGCTGAGATACTGTTCTTGGTCACTGAAAGAGAGTGACGTGTATGCTAACAAGTTATGACTGTGCAACATGTTATATGTGTTTGCATATCAGACTTCCAACTATTGAGCGAAAGTCTCTTCGAGAAGACTCGAAGAAGATCAAGGTTATATTGAGATTCAAAGAAGCTTCAGGTTGAAGAACATTGGAGACAGTTTAGGATTAGAATAAGTCTTCTTGTTTGTATTGGTGCATGAATTGTTTTGTTGCGTGCTTGTATTATTGGTTGATGGATGGGCTTTCGACTTTTCTCTCTTAGAGATTGAGGCAACTAAATCAGTTGGTTGGTTGACTTTTGACCCTACAGTTGGGAGAACAGTTGTACTGTTCTCACAACGCGATCATCTTGTCGAGAAGAAAAGATTTTTTGGAAAGTTTTTCTTAAAATATTTTGGAAAAAAGTCTTTTCTTAAAAACAGTTTATGGAAACTCAAAGATGATCTCCCCCCGTGCTGACGCACCATCTCTCGGTTTGCTCAAAAATCTATTCGGTAATATAACTATAGATTGCCAATTTAAAAAATAACCATCAAAATATCTCACCTCAACTTAAGATAGAACTAAATCTCTTATGAAGACCACTTTACACCTAAAAAAACTATAAGAATAAAACTGTTAAATATCACTATAATCAATATACACTCTCCAATACTATAGGTTATCTCGCTCATGAGAGTTAAATTAGTGGCCTATTGGACGTATCTTACACATATAATTTCCCATGCATATCAGGACCTAACCAGAAATTGAACATCTATACGAACGTTTCTCTAAAAAGGATGTATTCTCAGACCAACAGAAAGATAAAATCAACAGACGGAAAAATAATTACACAAAAAGCCTAGACAAGCGTACAAACACCACAACAACGCATATCAATACACCACTAGGCCATCATATGAGCGATCAAATACTCTGTTAACTTAAACTCACAGTAAAATTGCAATGAACAAAAAGTAAAAGTTGGTGTATATTGAGACAACAAAAATTAACCAACGAGCAAGGGTGTCTAAGAACCCGTGACTTCGCAACCCACGAAAGGTAACTTATTGAATACATATCCAATTAAAGAAGCAGCTCGCTTGTGAAGTTCAAGTACGAATTAGCACACTTTGGGTGAGTGTAGGGATCAATACAAATCGAACCTCATGCTAGTGCAGTCTCCACACAGCCAAAACAAACCATCTCGAGTAGAGATATTGCTTTTTTCAATATTGCACGGAAGATCGCGCAAACAAAAGACCTATAAACATAAAACAAGGACTAGGAAAGCGCTAGGAGGACAGAATAGCCAAGGCTTGGGTGGAACTTCAGCTCTAAAATTTGTGGCTGTCTTGTATTATTATTTGCTCGAAATATCTTCTACGTATCTCGTATTAAACATATACTTAACCAGTGACGAACAAAAAGCGATTACACACGTGCTGACATGCTCCATACTCTACCTCAACAAGTACAACACACGCACATCAATAGATTCTCTAAATATGACACTCAATTCACCCCCGCCACACCTGCTCATTGAGACGTAATCCTATCCGGGAAACCTTCAAAATCAAAAGAAGATATAGAAGGCATTACGCAAACACAGATAAAAACTACCGTAAAATCACAGAGTTAAGACAGACACACCGAACATCCACAACGCAGAAAAGAAAAATTACCTCAAAAAAAACGATAAACCTATATCTTAGCAACAACAGGCCCACAAAAGACAAATTACAAAATTTGACACAAAGTGCTGAAAAACCTAATTCACTAAAATTTTAAAACACTAGGAAAACCGAAAAACATCAAACAAGTAGCACAGAAAATTCGGAGAAATGGAGACAAAAATCAACACTAACAATTATTTAATAACAAGCTCACACGAAAGAGTGCACTACGGTAAGAATAGATCTAAAGAATAGAAAGACAGACCGAAGAAAGAAAGAAGTCAAGCAAAGATTTGGAGCGGATTGAATTAGTACGAATTCAGTCTACCACTGTCCACCACAATCCTTGTAACAAGACAAAAACCACCAAAAGTAAGACGCAAACCATCCAAGCTCTGCCGGCGAAGGAAAATCATCACCTGACCAAAACCACGAAAATCAGCAGTATGAAGATCCGGAAGGAAAAACAAAAAGGAAAATAACAAAGGAAACAAGAGACATTTAAACACACCCCCAAAAAAAACAACCCATACACCACTCCACAGCCAACCAAAGAGAAATAAATAATAACTGCAAAAAAACAAAAACCCAAATGAATGAAATAATAACAACACATAAAAAAAGAATCTAAAAAAACAATATATGATAATATCAAATCGTAAATATTAAGAATAAAGTCACGAAAAAGTCAATCAAACATATCTCACGGATAATAAAATAATATACAAAATATAGGAAATTAAATTCAATAAAATTAAACGACGAAGTAAAAAAATCAGAAAACAAATTTAAAATCAGAAATACAAATCGAAATGAAAACTCACGAACATATTCGCTAAATTAAATAGAAAACACGTAATAACAAATCAAACAATAAAGGAAAATATTCAAAAAAAAATCGACCTTCAAAAAATAACAAGTCGAAAAAATAAAAGTAATAAAGTAAAATAAAATCTACACATAAATAAAAGTAATATAATCAAGACCAAATTTAACAAAAAAGTAGATAGAAGGAGATGGATACACCCACAGAACCAATTTCGCATATGATCACAAGGGCGCAAAAATACACAACCTACAGTTCAACAACAAAACAAAATAACATAAAAACTAAAAACACCCCTGGAATGGAAAATCACCAAATTCAGAATTACACTTCTGAAAATAGACTAGATTTTGCTTTCCGCGAAATACTCATAGACCAGACAAATAAGGTTTAGAAATTGAGAGATGGGGATAGGCTACACAATGAAAAAAGGAGAGAGAAGAGAGCGAAGAAAAGGAAGAGAAGTCCAAAAAATTTTTGGAGTATGAAAAAAGATAATATGTAAAAAGAAAAAAGAAACAAAAATAAAGAAATAATTTCGCAAGAAAGGATTAGTGAAGAGAATATGAGAGGAGTCAAGACAATTGATAGCATAAACTATAGAGAAAAAAGAGGAAAAATGAAATCTAAGAAAATGACTATTAAGACATAATATAAATAATAACTACTCAATATATATAATGCAAATGAAAAGTAAAAGCAAAGCGAACTGTTAAATCAGAATAATATAATGCTACGAGCATACTAACAATGTATTCAATATTTCAATTACTGCACAATGAATAGAGCCACATTGAGACATTTGAGAAACAAATACACTAAGTATCTAAATATAAAGAACATAGGTATAATAAACTTCTACTGTAAGAAATACCAGATACAACAGAAAAAAGAACGCTTATCTGAAAATCCGCCTTCTTAGGACTAAGAGACCGGTGTTTCCACAAACATGACCGATTTACTATAAATACTGGATACTTAGCCAATTTTTGTAGTAGTGCCATAAAGATTTTTTATTAGGCTATTATTAATTAATCTGTGATGTTCTTAATTTCTAAGGTGATATGTATTTTGTTGAAATTTTGGATTTATTAGCTTTGATTGTAGGGTTCGTTTGGCTATATTTTATTAACGAAACTCTTTTCTTTCCATAAAAGAAAAAACTCTTAATTTCTCTTCCTTCTATAATAATGATATTATTGACTTAATAACCAAACAAATGATTTCTTTTACTTCCTTTGAACCAAGCATAGGTAAAATAAACTAAAATAACCTTCCTTTCCTTCCTTCTCTTCGTATATCCTTCCTTTACTAATATTGAACCAACAAGACTAAGTACATCTTTTGAGCATTAACCAGTTGCATAGAACTTGGATTAATTAGAAGATACAAGCATTCGTTTATCGTTATGATTAAAACATATAAACCCGCACCAAGATAAGATCTCAGTCATAATAAACACTAAGATAGTACATTTATACTGAAAGTATGAAAAATACATGCGGAGAACATATGGATGCTCACCCAACGTTAGTGTAATAGAGTTTAGGCAAGAATATATACTTGTAGACGAAGAAAAGTCTCGAGCATAAGGCAAAATGATAGATGATCTAAACACCAAGAATTGATAACTAAATTCCCTAAATTATGAGAAGTGCTCAGAGTAAATTATAGATTAGATCTAGGAGAGATCCAAAATAAAAGAACGTATAATAAATGTCTGCTATCAACAAAGATAAAGAAAATCCTTTCATTAAAGAAAGAACATAACTCAAGTAACTACCCGAGAATTACAATACTAGATTCTGAAAAGGCTCCTACAGATATCCTAGTGAGTAATTTGTATAGGGGATAATTACCAGCTCGGTCCAACTCAGACATACAATGACCCAATCCGAGTCACACATAGCCTTTACTTATTTACCACATCTGTGAAGAGAATCGCGCTCCCATTAATCTCAAGGAAAAATAGAATAAAGGAATGCACACAGTCATAGAGAGCGAACGCTGCCACTCACACAGAGAAGTGGTAGCGCGACTGAACAACACTAACATCACCAGACAGCAGACCGGACACAATCAGCAAAGTCTCGCAATGTACGCTACCACAGTTACTGCAAACTCAAGTAACGAATAACGGAAATCATCTCCACTAACAAAACAGGAAAACATACCAGATTACGACCTGAGCTTAGAAAGCAAAGAAATGATAAACCACAACTGTCCGTAGTTCCACATAACCACTTCATTACAGCAAATCTCAGTATCACAATAATCCAACAATCCCAATCGTACCAGTGAACAGGAGCGTAGTCATCCCCACCTTAACTTATAGTTAAGTACAAACTGACATCAGCAACTACAATACAATCCCAAGGATATCAACATCTTGTTAACTGATTTTACCTGAAAAATAAATTTACTCGACTCCAAACATGGACTCAATATATATACCATATTTAATTTGATTTTGAGCAATAGACAAGTTGTCCCAAACTCCCAAGAACACCACAGAGCAGGTCCGCAAACTACACGAACTTCAATCCTAGACACACTAGGTGACCACAATTATACATATACTGGCAATCCGCATCAGAAAACAGGACAATCAAAGTTCAATTAAAACATCAGCAATGAAAGCAAAACGCAACACACACTCCCTCACCATAGTACAATGAGACTCCCTCAAAGAACTGTCCCACTTTGGAAAAACTCCTTTTTTAAAATAATATCAGAGACGCGTTAGATACAGCAACATATAGCTCAGAAGGAAATGCCGATATTACAAGAAATGGCGCAACCCCAACACAGATAACTGGAGTGTGTCAATTTACATCTATTAACAGAATAGAGCACAGGTGGAAATGCACACTGAAGCTTTTATTGCCGTTTCAAATTACGCATTGTACAGATATCAAAGCGTATATAACAAATTATCCACTGAACTACGAAAACTAAAGACACACAAATTCAACAAGTCACTCGATAATCTCATTCTCTCCTATAACAACCCGCTAATCGTTCCATTACGAATCCTCAACCAACCTAGTTGACAAGCCAAAACAGACCATTGATGCAGTACTGAGTAAGACTTGTCACACATCCTTTACTCATATTATCCCACACTACATCTATGTCAGATCGAAAGAAATGAAAAGTGCGCACTCAATAACTATTAAGAAAATAACATCATTGAACTCACTTAAAATCAACCAAATTAATACCATCAATTTGTAGCTCTCATAGCACAGTAAGTCACTTACCGTCTTGCACATCACCTTAATATCATCCTCGTCGTATGTATATAAACCAAGCCGCACAAATTGAATAAGCAAACAAATGACCCTTACACAGAAGCTTATAACATCCCTACGAAGAGAAAAGCAGTTTCCAAACACATTTATTCCTACAATTTCCACGAATTATAGAGCTTATCAAAGATATCAAACGTTACATAAGATGAATTATCGTGATGTACAATAAAAAGCAAACTCTATAGGAACGTTTGTCTACTCATGACCTAACATCACAAGATCAGCATCTACCAAACCAAATATTCCAAAAATAACTATACAAGGTTCGCAGAACAAGTAGTAAACCGTAACTTGAACTAAAAAGCTCCATATCGACAAGCTCACTTTAACACTATAAGAAATATACGACCTACTACGAAGTCTCCTCATGAAATCACCTCATATGTCCACTCTAGAAATCAACTTACAATTCGAACAAGTTATAATCATTAAATAAAACGACGCAACTATATATCTCAATGGCCTCACAAAAGCTATTAATATCCACTGACCGCTATAGACACTCACGAACCTCTATATGATATAGTACGTTCTAATAAAAACAATCTCACTATATGATCTCCTAGCTTGAAAATAACACTCGCCAAATACATCATTAATCATACTTAACAAGCCGATATCAGCACCTTACAATATTCAACTAATTGGATAAATTAATTTGAAAATTTTCTTTTCATCCAAAGAAACCATTATAACACATTCAAAACGCTAATATATAACTAAGTGAACATCAAAATATAATAAGCAACATATGAGATTAGAAAAAGTCGACAAAAAACCTTATTTTCACATAACTAAAAATAGAGGCTGTATTCATCTCATCAACATAACTCTCGCAAATTTCATCTAAAACCTCCAACTTACCATACCAATAACCTCACAACAGGACTTAACAGACATTGGCCACCACTACAACCAACCTCATACCATAACACTCATAGTAACTAATATCCCACAAACCACAGACTAATCCATCTTCATACCACAAACCAACCTAAGAAAATTTAAGAGATTCATCTAAAACCTCAAAAATTCATCTCTAAAATATAAAACTCTGAATTTACTTCAAAAGAGCAAATACAATTAATTCAACTTATATGAATAGTATATCACAAATTTTATATCCCACAAACTAGTACTCTCAATTCAATCCACTATAACACCCCCCTCTAAAAAACAGAAAACTCCCAATAATTAACCAAGCCTAATTTTATATTAACAAATCTGACCCTCTCTCTCACTCACAAAAAATGAAAAAATCAAAACAAGTTAATAATAACGTAACAAATTATTCAAAAATAAATCTGTGATAAGTAATTTGATATATAAGTTTTAAACATCAAAAAACACAATAAAACAGAAAAAAGCACTCGGGAAAGAAGAAGAACAAAAAGAAGAGAAAAGAGAAGAGGGTGAATGTACCGGCGGTGGGTGCTGCAAAAGCAAGACAGACAGTCGGCACCCCGGTGGCAATTGACAAAAAAGGCAGCAGGCATGAACCACATAGCCAACAATACCAACGAACACTATCATGCGTGAACATGGCAACAACACACGGGCAGGACAATAGTGGCCGCGCAACAAATACCGACCCTACAACGCAACATCAGCAGGTGGGCGCGGGCGCGGGCTCCGGTGCAGCGGGTAGGCAGCAGCGGCAGTGACAGTCGGCGGTCGGGAGACGCAAGCACACGCACGAGCTCAGCACACGACCTGGCACTTCTAGTAGTCCTTCTGGGTTCGTTGACTGACTCGTATATGCACTCATCTTTTCGTTTTATTTTCTCTTTAGAATAACATTCAGACTGAAAGCGAGAAGAAAAAACAATCAACAATAATGAAAAAACTAAAAAGTCGTATTAGAGTGCCCATTATTGCCAACTCAAGGAAGGATGTTAAACCCTTTTATATATCTAAGAGGCTTTATCAGTTAGATAAAAATTCGTTTAATACTCTTGTTAAACCTCGAATGAGTTGATTAGATAAAAATAGTATAATGAATAATCATATATGAAGACGATATTCCTAAAAATTCTACTTATCCTATAAACACGAAAAAATCGAATAAAAATTAAAGTAGAAATTTTAAATAACCAAATTCGCCACTGGGTTCCTCTAATAACAACAAAATACTCTAATTATCGACTGACTTTATTAATATACCGAAGTAACATCTCATAAAATAAAGATCACTTCCGAACAAAAATCCACCGCGGAAAAATCCTGCTAATAGTCAATGACTGTATAAGGAGAGATAAAAGAGCCCAACGACCAGACAAAAGAAGGAAATACGGATCTCATCGACGAGCATAAAATTCCTATAGAGGAACCAAGTAAACACACTACCATAAGAACAACACTGTTGCTCACAACTCCACTGAACGGAATGTAGTTTCGCGCCAAAAAAAGGGTTAAGCACGTTGGATATAGAGCCGTAGAAGACCATCGTCAGAATAAAGTGTACAGTATGAGGACAAGCCCCACTGCAAGTGACACCGATACAATGTTTCCTAATTTAATACCTGCTATATGATAAACTCGAACAAAGTACTCTGCAAATAATTCATAGATGATGACAGGAGAATAAAATACCTCGTTCTTAAATAAACAAACGCCAAAGATGTGAGCCTCAATGACTAGAATGTTCTCTATATTGTGAAAGGATACGAATTAGTCAAAATCCAACTTCGCAAAATCTTCCCTTCATCGAAGAGACAACTGGATGATCAGTTGTGGTCTCTATCTCAACATTACCTATAGTGGCATCAATTGATTTCTGCCCTACTTCATTATTATTTAAAGAAAAGATATTCACAATCTCGACGCCGCCTAATATTAAATATGGACTAGATCACTGGCTTAATAAAAGGTTGCTGGACACTTTGGATTGATCCGAAAATCAATATTGCAAGAAAGAACGGTAGTACCATGAATCCACCGCATCTAA